>RJWM01027413.1:0-26853 GCA_004363535.1 Dasyprocta punctata
GTAGGAGCTCTTCTGAGCCCACTCCAACATAGGAATCCAGCTGATATTAATGCTGGTTGATATGACTGATGGTTTCATTTGGCATCTTCCTGAGGAAGTTGTAGGTGTGTGTGTGGTGGTGGGCAGGCGTAGACAAGGGCGCGGGGCTGCAGTGCCAAGAGCTCCCCCTGTCGGTCAGGGTGTTCCAAACCCTCTTCTGGAGGCCATTAAAACACACCTTGACTTGACCTAGACTTGTTTTGCACCAAGAAGATGATTAAATTTCGGCTCCTGAGAAGTAGTTTGTCACTCTTGATCACTAAGTGAATTTGAATTTGGCTTGGCGACTGACTTACTGTGGTCCACGCTCACCAACAAGGCTCTGTTCCAAATTGGGGTCCTTATCAGACTGAAAGCTCTCATGGTTGGCGCCTGAGTTTTGTTCACTGTTGGGGAGGGGCCCTGCCATATGTTGCATGCTGTACAAACAGTTGTCGCATTAATCAATGAATTCACAACTGAGTACAGTCAGTATAGTTTTCCATCAAAATTCTGGTTAGTCGTGTGACCATGGGGTGATGGCTTTACCTATCTGTCGCTCAGTTTTTCCAGCTGTTCGAAGGATATGACCTCCTTCAAGACTATGGGAAGATTTAAAAAATCAGCTGGTGTGAAGCCCGTGGTAGGTACTGGGCACCCGGTGCTTTCTCAGTTTTTCACAGACTGATACCAAGGTGTGGTACTGGGGTTGGCCACAATTTGTTTCCTTCATGTGCAATACAGCAAGAAGCAAGGTTTGTTTGTCTATGTGACTTAAAAGCCCTTCTTCTTAGGGTCTGGGGCTGTAGCTCAGTGGTACAAGCAGCTGCCTGGCAAGCATGAGGTCGTGAGTTTGATCCCTGGTACAAACAAACAAACAAACAAAAAACCCTCCTCCTTGGTCTTCCTCCAAGTGTCTTTGTCCAGAGGAATGGCCGGTAGATTGCAAGATCGCACTGTTTGCACAAAAAAAGTGCTGAGATTAACAAACAATTCTCCCTTGTGAGGAAGGAGAAGATATCCTACTCTTTTCTTTCTTTCCTTATTATTTTTTTGGCAAAGCTGACAACTTATCATTCACTACCTGCCAAAATTTCCCTCTCAGCCATCACTTCTCAAACTTTTAAAACTCTGCCCCTGCCGGGCCTAATCAGAAAGGTGAAATCCAGAGTCATTTTCAAGCGAGAAGAGTGACAGGAGTGGGGTGACGGCTGGAAGTCAGACATGGAACGCGTTAAGGAGAGGGGAGGGGGGTAGCTGGGCCCTCACGGAAGGAGTCTGTCAGCTGCCAAGCGCAGGGCCTACAGCTTGCAAATGGAACGTCAGCTGTGGTGGATCCCTTCAGCTCAGAACGACTGCATTTCACAGGTGTAAAAAGCCCTTCGGTTCTTCATTCTTTCCTTCAGCAAAGCTATTGAGCACTTACTACATTCCAAGAGCTGGGAAGGCAGAGGGCAGATGTTCCTGCCCACCTGAGCTTACACTTGGCTATCATCAGTGTCTGAGAGCAATACTTACCCAAGAAAAGGCTCACTGAATGCCCAGAAATTCCCCAGGAGTTCTCTGAGGCTAAGGCGTTAACATCCCCATGCGTATTGGGCGCATACTCAGAGAATTCCTGGGGGCACAGGGCTCCAGTCCGTCTGTGTGGGGATCCACGCTCCACACCTAAAGCCCAGACAGTCACTCTCAGGAAAACAGAAAATCATGTGTTGGTGAGAATGGAAAGACTTTGAACCTCATATACAGTTGGTGAGGCTTTCAAATGGTGCAACTCTTACGAAAAACAGTATGGTGGTTCCTCACAAAATAAAAAATTAAGCTCCTATATGGTCTAACAATCCAGTTTTGGAGTATGTATCTGAAAGAATAGAAAGCAAGTCTCAAAGAAATATTTGCACATCATGATCATAACAGCATTGTTTGAAATAGACAAGAGGTAGAAGCAACCCAAATGACCAGAGGTGCATCAATTAGTACACTGCACGTTTATACACACACAGTGGAATATCATTAAGTCTTAAAAAGGAGAGACATATTGTCACATGCCACATCAGGGATGACCCTTGAGGACATCATGGCAACTGAAATAAGCCTATCACAAAAAGACAAATATTGCACAATTCCATTTATATGACGTATCTAAAAGGAGCCAAATTCATATAAACAGAGAGAGCAAAGTGATTGTCAGGGGCCAGTGGGGATGGGGGTGATATACAACAGCAAGTTGTTTCATGGATAGAGTTTCAGTTTTATGAGATGAAAAAGTTCTGGAGATTAGACGTACAACAGTGTGTTTAGACTTGATGCTACCGAACTGAACACTTAAAAATGAGTGAGAAGGTAAATTTTGTTGTATATTTTTTTTAACTACAAGGAAAAACTCTCATGAAGACAGAGTTAAGGCTCCAATAGCCAGGGACTATGGCTGCAGCAGGGACCCAGGAGGAGTGAGAACTATGTGTGTGCATTCATGTGAGTTTGTGCATGCGTGTGTGTGCGTGAGTGCACCACTGGGGTCCTGGATGCCCAAGTTAACTTGGTCATCAGAGAGTCTAGGGCTACTTTTGCTTGGAGGAGACCTCCTGAGGAAGGGGATTGGAGCCAGGTCTAGTGGCTGTCTCTCTCAGGTGTCTTAGTCTCCAGCTTTCTATTGTGTAAGGAGAACTGGAACATAGTGTACAGCACGCTTCCAGGAGTTCAAATAGCATCTCTGCCACTCACTTGCCACTTCCTCAACCTTGAGCAAGTTACCTGGCTTCTCAGCTGCCTCCTTGCTTTCTTTTGTGAAACAGGGGCAGTCACAGGACCTCTGTCATAGGCAGACTGTGAGGAGTAATGAGTCAGCCTGTGAAGGACCTTGGCATCTTCTCCAACATGCTATGTCAGTGGTTAGGAAGTTCAAACCAAGGGTCTTGACAGGGTGGAAGCGTACGTAGATGGAGGAGCTCATTTGCAGTTAAAGAACTGGGCCTCTGGCCAGGAGAAGCTGACAACCTGAACTGACTCTTCTGCGATCAGAGGGCAGACTAGCAGCATGCATTATTCCAAGCCATTTTGCTCAGCTGTGGCGGGCTAGCCTGTAGCAGTGGGATTATGGTGGGACAGGAGGCCGGCAGCTCCCTGAGGCAGCCTGCCTTTTCCTTCTCTGCACACCCACAGCTGTGTGAGAGGCGGTGGTGCAGGTGTGTGCGAGGTGACAGGCTGCATGTGCAGGAAGCTGCAGGTGCCTTGGGCTGGGACCTTGGGACACTTGCCAGGTCTGGGACCGGTTACCTCCCATCCAGGCTCCAGTCTCTCCTGTAGAATCACTCCCAAGACCAATTCCTGAGGGTGCATTTCAAAATCGGTCTTTCCAGTCATTCATCCTGCAACTCCTGAGTAAACCCACACCCAGCTGGCACTAATTAGGGTGGGATGGCAATCAGGACTCTGAATTTGGTGCCAGCCTCCCCTGCAGGTCACTGGGCACCCGGGTGTTGGTGAGCCTGCGGCTGGTGGGGCCTCACTTTGTTCAGGCCACTCCAGGGGCCCGTCCTTCAGTCCTGGAAGCCTGGGAGTCCTGCAAGGTGACTTCTGTGTGGCCAGGGCACAGAAAGATTGGGGTTTGGAGGAGGAGCTAAGCAGGCAGCCCTCGTTCACTATCTCCATCCTCATAACCATCCTGGGAGACAGGTGCATTATTATTATTCCCATTTTATAGTTGAGGAAACCGAGGGTCAGTGGAGCTACAATGGTTACCAAGTCCCCTGGCTTTGAGTGCTAGAGCTGGCATTTAAACCCACGTCTGTCAGGCTCCAAATCCTACCCATTGCTGCTTCTCCTTTCCGTCTCATGATGAGAACAAAGTGGCTAACCTGAGCTAATCTATTTTGTACTCCTGCTCATACCTATAGGAAGGTGGTAGGTGTTGATAAAGGGTAACATGCTAATGACATACAACACTTGAAACCTGAAAACTCTCCACCTAACATATCACTCCTTTAAAAAAAATCTTCAGTGACTTCACTACTTACCAGACCAACTTCAAATTCTCTAGCATACAAGGCAAAACACTAAAGAGAACATGATAAGATGTCAGACTCCAGCCCCCTTTCTCTCTCTCTCAAGAATGCTCTTCAGCCTGGACAGGGAAAAATAACCCTACTGAGTCCAAGCTTGGTGAGAAGAAGCCCGAGAAGAATTGCAGGTTTGAAAAAGAGCTGTGCCGGCCATTAAGGTTGCTTGGTGGCCAGTGTCCACCTTTCACAAACTGTAGCAAATGGGAAACAGCGCCAGAGAATGGGGCGGGCAGAGGTTCTGGTTTAAAGAGGGAGAACACTGTGAATCTTGCAAGCTAAAACCTACACAGGTGAGGGGGAACTCTAAATTCAGTGGACGCTATTGAGCAGTTTGTGTCCCCAGGGAAGATGAGGACAGAGCTACAGCATCCACTGAAAACAAGTCCTGTCAGAATCGCCCCCTCTCTTCTTCTAATGGGGCCACAGGCCCAGTGGATCAGGGAGTCATCAGTGATGTGGTACATCTGGACTTTAGCAAGACAGCCGACAGTCTGCTGTGACTCATAGTGGACAAAACTGGGAAACCGTGAGGCAGAGGCACTTTTAGTCAGAAGTAAGATGAACCTGTGGATGCCGATTGATGATAACTCCGAGGAAGTCTCCAGTGACGAGCAGCAAGCTCTGCCTTGAGCCCTGTTGTTTTGGGCATTTGTAATCAATAGCTTAAAGATGCTGCAGCATGGTGGTGGGGAAAATTAACAACTGGAGGCCTAGACAGACTGAAATAATGGGCAGAATCTAAGAGGATGGAAGTTAAGTATAATAAATGGAAAGTTCTGAACTTTGGCTTAACACATCAATGACAAAGGGTGAAAGGAACTTAAGGATTTTAGCTGAATAAAAGCTCATGCAATCTGGCTGCCAATCATTTGGGAGATTCTGGGGTGCACCACGTCCTTGCACACCTCCTGCCTCTCAGAGTGCTCCATGTCCTCCTCCGGTTTACCTGCTGGATTCCAATTCATGCTTTAGGATCCAGTTCACCAGCCCCGCCTGGGTGGGGCCAGTTGCAAAGGCATGGACCACTCCCTCCTCTCTAAGCCCTTGTGGCACTGAGCACATTTTGTGAAAATGTTGAACTCCTCCCTTCACAGAGTAGGGGTGATCATTCAGAATACTTGCTATTTTTTAAAATTTAAATATTTTTTTAATTTAAAGATAGTAAAATCCAACAAAACAAAGCAGAACAAAGTCAATCAAAACAATGCAGCAAAATTGGTACAGAACTTCAAAGCAGGATACTAGGGAAACAACAATAGCTACCGTAGTGTATCTTGTTATCTTCACAGTAGTTGTCCATTCCATCAGGTATAGCAACATTAAACCAAAAATAAAACAGAATAAAACCAATCAAAACAGAATATTGACTAAGACAAAAACAATTAATCAGAACAAAGCAAAACAGTGAGAACAACATTGGGCCTCAAAGACAAGATAGAAGGAAATCCCCCATATTTGCTACATTGCATACTGTCATCCTCCCAAGAGATGCTCAGACTGCCAGCCCCAGGCCTGAAAAATCAACCAAATAATAGAAGTATTTAGTTGCTTTATGTGCCTTAGTTGCTATCAACTCAGTGTGTCCTCTTAACCAGCCGGTTGCTTACAGGGTGGTGGGGTGGGGATCGACTCGGTATTTGATTCTCAGCCTAAGCGCTGGTAGGCTCTTGGGAGGCGCTGGCTTTTCCCTCCCTGGAACCCGCGCAGCTGGCTTACCAGAAAGCCAGAATGCCTGCTAAACAACACCTGCAGAATGCATCTGGTCACCTTGACAGCTAATTCTGCCCTTTCCTAGGTTTGTACAGGACTGATGGGCAGAACTGACTTCCTGTTTCTACTCATACAGGGCAGGTCAGACAACTCAAGTTTCATTTGGTGTCTGCTATTCCAAAGGGCCTGTGAGGCAGACAGAATGACTGCCCCTTACCAGGAGAGCAGGTGAGGCAGTGGAGGTTCTTACCATGAGGAAGGTGGGAATGTTCAACCAGGAAAAAGGAAGACCCGGGTGAGGATGCAGGGGCTGTTTTCAGGCGACTGAGAGAATGACCCATGGCCCCTCACTGTCCAGGGGTCAGGGACTTCAATAACATGACAAGGCTTTGCCCTCGTGCCTCCCACCCACACCATTTTCCTGAGCAGGAGCAGTCTGGGATGGTGCTGAGGGACCTGGCTGGACTCGAACTGGGCATTCGGATTGCGGGGAGGGGGGCACATTTTTACCTGAGTGACCTTGGGAAAGTTGCTTTGCCTCTTATCTGTGAAATGGAGATAAAAATATTACCATTCCCTAGGAAGCTTAAATATGACAATGCAAGAAATTTGTTTAGAACAAAATCTACCACATTCAGTAAATACTAGCTTAAAAAATCCCAGGGTGTACCGCCTCCAAAGCTTGAAGGAGTTTGCTGTAGAAGGCCAGGGTTGCCAGCTGGGAGCCCCGAGCTCTGCCCCTCTGTGCAGTCAGAGCATGGTACTGTTTCTTTCAATCCCTGTGTCCTGCTGTGAGCAGCACTGCTGTAGGAAGACAGCCTGATCTCTCCAGCTCAGGGTAGGTGTACAGAGAGGCACAGGGTGACAGTAGTGTTAAAAAGCAAAAGAGAGCAAGGGAAAAGGCTGGAGCTGCCGCAGGGTGAAGGCTCCCCTGAGGCCTGGGAGGGTGCTGCAGGAGGTGTTAGGACCTCTGGCTGCTAGTGTTGGCCCCCATTTGCCTGCAGACTCATTCCTAGCCTCCCTTAGCTCTGAGCAGCAGGAAGTGGGTACTGAAGGTTGTGCTTCCTGGAATTCCTTGCCAGCGGGCTGCTGATGGGATACAGCAAGCTGGAGGCTTTGGCAAAAGATTGGAGGGTGGGTAGGAGCAGGAAGAAGCACAGTATTTCTTCTCTTTTTCTGCCACCCCTGGAAACAGCTACTTTCTCTCAGCTGTCCCTCTAGCCACAGTTTACTTCTGGGGACTTTGGTGCTTGGCCTTGGTGGGTTCATCTTCACCTTTGTCCTTTCAACTTCAGGTGGCAATCACTTCCTGTTGCTACTGATCTCTGGGTTGCCTCAATGTCCCCTAATTGACTTCCTAATCTTTTTTGAAAAAAATCACCAGTGTAATCAATTCCTTGTATTCAATTCCTCCTGTCCTATAGCCTCCATTTCTTGCATCACTGGTTTTAGTACTCAGATCACAACTAATGCACATAATTTCACCCTTTAATACAGAAAGAAAACTGAGCTTCAGAGAAGCTAGATGATTTTCTAATGTTACCAGCTCATAAGGAGTAGAATAGATTGGTTTGAAATTTAAACTTGCTTTACTTCCTACTTTATTCTCTTTCTGATATGTCTTACTGTCTTCTGGAAGTACTGCTTGGCCAACTGTCTTGGGGAACACTTGAGGCAGTGTGAAAAGCTAGCTGAAGGAGGACAAGAATGGCTTCCTCCTCCTAAATCGCTCCAGCAGTCACCTCTGCATTGCTAGAAGCCATGAATAAATATAAATTTTAAAACTCTCACTTCAAATACTTTCAGAAACTCTGAATAGAAAGAAATCTTACTGAGTCCACACCAGACTGTCATTCAGACTGCTGGAATTAGATTTAAATTGTTAGGCTTAATGGAAAGCTGAGTGAGACACTACGATATTTTTGAGAAAGAAGAAGCCAAGTTGAAAGGAAATGCCTGCTACAATTAGACCATCTTAGGATTTAATCCAGTTAGTACCAGGGCAAACAGTTTTCCTCTCTCTCTCTCTCTCTCTCTCTTTGATTTTCCTACCTTTACTTCTGTTTTGAACCTTTAAACTAGTGGCTCCTACCAAATGGTGTTGCATTGCAAACTAGATTGGGGTGATTTGTTCCTAAAGCAAAGAATATAATTTTTTCCCAATTCTAGAGAAGGGGTGCTGAGAATTGAGAGTGAGTGGATGAAGAGAGGGAGGAATTAGGCTCATAATATAACTTTTCTCAATTTAAAGAGGTTTTTTGAGGATTAAATTTTCTTAAAAATCCCTTGAAAATCAGTCCAAATGTATGTGAACTCAAATCTAGACTCTAATATAAGATGTGATCTGATTTATTATCAGATTACTTCTGAATAATTGAAGGTGTGTTGCAGAGGGGTCAATCTGCCCTAAAAACAAGGCTGACCTCAAAAGTGTGCCATGGTTCTTGGCCACACATGTCCTGCATTTCCTTCCAGGAAGGGACCCTGATGGGGTGTGGGTGTGGGGGCCTTTAGCTGTGCAGAGTTTCCCATATGGGTCCTCCACATACACTGTGGTGCACTGGGCCACAGTGCCCCATACCTTAGTTTGTTTTGGATCACACTGATACTCTGGGCACAGGTAACCTGCTGGAGCTGGGATGCACTGCATATATCCAGCAAGGCTTTGTTCTTCGTGGGGTTGGTGGCTTGGTGCCTTCCCTGCTCTGCCACTGGTCAATGTCTTCCTTCTTTCTGTGACTCACTGAACTGACACAAAGGCAGCCAGACCTTGGGTGGCCTGTTAAAGCTTATTATGTCGCCTCCTGAGCCTGGGAATGAAGGGTGAGTAGCAGTTCACCCTTTTGGTCTTCAGCCCTCAGGCTCAGAACACAGTTCCCTTACTCCCACCCCCAGCTATGTGCTGGAGAAGACTCTTATCAACCAGACCACAGCTCAGACCTTACCTGTCGTGCTGTATGCTTTGCTGTGACAGCAAAGAATTCCCCAGTAATCAATAGCTGGTGGTGTTGGGGATCTTATCCCAAACCCCATCTCATGAATTGTGGTCACTGTATTCAATATCCACACCACAGCCCACGGGGGTTAATAGGATCCAGATTTACCCCGGAGGTGAGCATCTTTTATTTTTGTAATTTTTATTTTGAAGAGAATAAAACCAAATAAAATAATCAGAATGGAGTCAATCAAAACCAAATAATGAACATGGTACATGACTTCTAAAAAAAGATAAAAGAAAATCAATAATGGCTACCATAATGCCTCTTGTTATCTTCTAAATAACTGCCCATACCATTAGGCATAGTAAAGTTGAACAAAATAATACAGAATAAAACCAAACAAACCACAGCAATGGAAATGATACAGGATTTCAAAACAATAGTAAAACAACAGTGGTTACCATAATGCCTCTGGTTATCTTCTAAGTGGTCGCCTATATCATCAGACATAATACAATCAAACAAATCAAAATAGAATAAAATCACTCAAAACAGAACAATGAAAGCAATACAGGGCTTCAAAACAAGGAAATCAATAATGGTTACCATAATGTATTTTGTTATCTTTGAAATGGCTGTCCATGCCATCCAATATAATAAAACTAGACAAACCAAACTAGAATAAAACCAAACTAAACAGAACAATAAAAACAAAACTGAATTCAAATCATGATAATAGATTAACAATGGCCACTATCTTCTCTTTTGAGACACTTCCTCCCCTTTCACTTTCACAGTATGTATTGTGTATTTTGAATCCCACTAACTCCTATAGTTCTTTATATATAGGGAGACAACATGATATTCACCCATGTGACTCTGAATCATTTCATCCATGAGCATGATTTTAAGTTGTATCCATTTACCTACAAGGGCCTTGAGGTTATCTTTCTTTATAGCTGAGTAGCTTTCCATTGTGTAAAAATGTCATGTCTTTCTTGTCCACTATGCAGCTAATGGGCAAGCTACCCCCACTTCTTTCTGGTTCTCTGTCACATAGAGCATTGTTCTCTCTCCTTTGACTTTCAGTCTATGAATCCCTTTTTGAGTTAAATGTGTTTCTTGCATAAAGCATATTGGTGAATTCTGTCTCCTGATCCATTCTGCCTATGTTTCTTTTTATTGGTGAATTGAGGCCATCTATAATTCTAATAAGTCACTAGTCTTGGCAGGCTGCAGCCTAATATTTCAGAACAGCCAATATTTAATAGACTACCTCAGATGATTAAGTGAAATGATTTCTTGGATCCATCCCAGAGATAGCTCTAGGAGTTGTCTCAGCTAATTATCTCAGACCTAAAGGGGAGAATCATAATGCCACTGCCAGTTTAAATATCGTCATTGCCAAGATCTGAACTTCTTAATCTAGGCCCAGGAAGTGTGTGGTCAGGTCACAGAGGGACAGCGAGCACTTTTAAGTTTTATACCAAGTTATGTGGTTTTGTATATGTTTCCACAAGACTCATAAGTGAATCTAGGCATCTTTAGAGGATGAAAATAGTGGCCTAGCATTCTGGTACCGCTTTACCAATCTGTTCCTATAATCTGATTTGTTCTTCATTTTCATTTTTGCTTTTATCCCCTTCTTCTAGATGGATTTTGCAAATGGACCACTGGACCAAAGAAAGCTGCTGGATTGTTTCTCAGACAGTTTGCATCTAAAAAAGAGGGCATCATCTGTCTGCAAAGCTGTCACCTCACTGTTCATCCTTCCCCACCCCACCCCTGCCCAACATTAACACATCCCAATCTAAACCTGGAAATAGCGTGGCAAGGTCTAGTGACTTCAAAGTAAAGGCAAACCAAGTTCTCTCCTCCACTCACAAGCTCCATGGAAAGCCAAATTCTACACACTGAAGAACAAAGTCTGCTTCATGCCTTACTAAGATGACTGAATTACACTTGGCTTCCTCCAATGAGGTCCTTCTCCTGCCACACCTGCCAATTACCTGCCAATTAAAACAATCAAGCAACCACCTTATAAATGACTTTTAATTTTGAATGTCAGGTTAACATTTTTCCTCATTCTTTTCCACCCATGATTTTGTGAAATTCCAAGGCTTGAGCTTTCCTCACTTACTCTGTCACCCAGTTTAAGACTAAGCAGGGCTAGGGCAGCGAGGAACATTCCTGCGAACAATTGACGAAGCGCACGTGTGTCCTTCTTTCTGAAATATGCTGGTCTCATGTAAGCAGCAAGGTCAACGAGGACCAGGTGAAGAGCCTTAGCTGTCATGTCAGAATTGTAGCTCTGAGTGACAATTAACTCCTGAGGAGATCTAGAAAACAAAGCCCTTTTGTTCAGGGAGCTTAAGAGCTCTTCATACACCTACACACTCATTCCTTCTTCCCTCCAAGCCCCAGCTGGGAGGCAGTGGGGGGGACCACCTGCACCTGCAGGGTGCTGGCCTCCAGATGGGCGTGCCGTGCACCTGTGCCTTGGTGCATATTTGTCCCGGTGACTGGCTCACTTCAGGTGCATGGAGACGCCTAGAATGGATTCTAGCTACGACAGAAGACTGGACACCTGTTCTTTTCTTCCACAAGCTCTGTGACACTGTCTAGTCATCTCGTGGTCAATGGAGATAATGATGCCTGAGATACAGGGGTGCTGTATCACCAGCTTAGGTGAAACAAAGCAAGTGTGTTCCACGTGTATAGAATGGGGACAGTACTTGTTTATAGCCCACTAGGGGCTGGGCTCTGTAGAAGGTAGCAAGAAGTGAATATTTCTGAGTTCTTCAACACATGTCTGAAGGTGGTTACAACTTCTGAAATATCATGTCACTAAAACACAAGAACTCTATGAGGCCTTCTGAAAATTTGCTCTTTTTGAAACTTTAGAGACAGTAAATTATGACACACACACATATGTAATCTTGGAGATTCACACTGCACACTAATATCTTAACATTTTATGACTTAAAGAGACTGCCTATGATTAACCCAGTATTGGCAAAATTTTTTGATCTTGGGATCTTTTTTTTTTCGTTACCAGGGGTCAAACTCACAACCTCTCACCTGCCAGGCGGGTGCTTACGCCATTGAGCTAAATCCCCAGCCCCATTCTTTGAGACAGGGTCTCACAATGCAGTTCAGGCTGGCCTTGCACGCACTTTGTAGCCCAAACTGGTCTTGAACTCATCACAACGATCCTTCTGCCTCAGCCTCCCGAGTGCTGGGATTAAAGTCGTGTACCACCACTTCCGGCTGACCTTGGGACCTTTATACCTGTCACACTGTTCATATACTTTGAGATATCCTCACTTTATCTATTCCTAGGGTGGGTATTCCAAGGGTTGGGTGACCCAATTGCTGTGATTAATCTCAAATGGGGATATCCTGTGATTATGTGTTTATTAATGAAGAATTCTTTTTAAACCTACAGTTGAGTAGTTTCTAGATTCATGACCTTCTTGAGAAAGATTCTGTATCTCCTGGATTCAGATATACCATCATCTGAGCATTTTGTTTAACCAAAAAAAAAAGTCATTTTGGATATATATGACTTTTTACCTAGTCTGTCAGGTACTCTGACTCTCAGGGCACACAGAAGGGAAGTAGAGAGAATTATCCAAGTATTCCTGCAGGTGGATCGGGATGCTGGTCTTTGTCATCACGTGGTGCCTACCACTCTATCTTTGTTCTCAAAGACCAGCGCCCTCAAAGACAGCAGCAGATGCAGTCATCTCTATTTCTTGTGCGTACTACGCATTGTGTAACTATTTTTAAATGCAATCCTTACCATAGTCTTCTAAGTTAGGTGTTATTTCTTTCACCCTACAGGTGAGAAGACTGAGATTCAGAGTGGTTAAAGTCACTCACATACTAAGACATAAAGGGCAGGTTTACTGACCGCAAGGTTTCTGCTCTTCATAATTCTTACATCATCTTTAGTCCTCTTCCCCCAGATGTTTGGGGCTTTCCATGATGGTAAGACCTCCCTCTCCATAACTGCCCTTACCTCTGTGAAATTACAGCTATCTCAGCGAAGGAAGAAAACCACATGGGGTTGTTTCAATCAATCCAGAAAAAGAAAATATTTGACAAAATTCAGTGCTCAGTCATGATAAAAACTCTTAACAATTAGAAACACACCCTCAAATTTATAAATTACATATATAAAAAGCCAACATCAAATATCATATTTTTTGGTGAAAAGTTGAAAACTTCCTCCCTGAGATCAGGAAGAAGGGACCCGTGCCTGTTTCACTTGTGTTTAACATTGTATTGGAGCACGTATGGCCATCACTGAAAGCTCTAAAATGTCCACCATCACCGTCCTAGCCACTGAACTCAATCAAGAAAAAGAAATAAAAGGCATGACGAATGAGGAGTAACAAATAAAACTGTCACTATTTGCAGGTAGTATGATCATTTTTATTTGAAATCTTGAGCTAGGGAAGTAGGTCAGTGGTAGAACACTTGTTTAGCACATGTATGTCCTGAGTTTGATCTGGAATACTGAAAAAGAAAAAGTCACCTCAGGGACTCTCCAAAATAAGTACTCAATTGAGTGAATTTGGTAAGATTGCTGTATATAAGATGATTATAAGAAAATTGTAATCTCATATAAATTATTATGGAACATAGGGCAATAAAATTCAAAAAGTAATTACATTTTAATAGCACCAAAAAATAACAGCTAAAAATGAACCTAATAAAAAGCTAAAAATGAACCTAATAAAAGGCTCCTACACTGAGAACTATGAATTATTTGTGCGAAAAATAACAGACATAATTAAGTGGAAAGCTACATTGTATTCATGAAGTGGAAGATTCAATATCATCAAAAAGGCAATTCTCCTCTAAGCTACTGATTCAACACATTATCCATCAAAATTCCAAGAACATTTTTTGCAAAAACTGAGAAATCAACATTAAAGTGTATATGGCAATGCAAAGAATATATGACAATAAAGTTAACCTTAAAAAAAAACAAATTTGGATAACTTTTCCTACCTGATTTTAAGGCTTTAATTATAAAACTACAGTAATCAAGATAGTTTTGGTATTGGCAAAAAGACTGACATATAGATCAATGGAACAAAATAGAGTCTGGAAATACATCCACACACACACTAATAAGAGTTTTTAAAATTATTTTAAAGAGAAAAAATAAAACAGACTTTCAAAACAAGATAATAGGAGAGTAACAATAATCAGTAATGAATACATTGCATATTTAATCAAAGATCTAAATATTAAAACAGAAACACTAAATCTACTGGAAGACAAAGTAGGTAGAAATCTTGAAGACATAGGTATAGGCAGAGACTTCATGAACAAAATGCAGACCACACGGGAAATACTACAGAGAATCAACACATGGGATCTCACCTTATTAAAAAGCTTTTGCACAACCAAAGAAATCAGCAACAGAGTAAAAAGGCAATCTACAGAGTGGGAAAAAAATTATAGCCAGTCATCCCTCAGACAAAGGATTTATATCTAGAACATAAAAATAATTGAATAGTAAGCGGTTTTTAGTAAAGATGCTAAAGCAATTCAATGGGGAAAGGAAGCTTTCGACAAATGGTCCAAAATAACAATACTACCTAGGAAAAAAGTGGACATCATCTCTTACTTCCCACAACATATAAAATTAACTTAAAATGACCATAATCCTAAGTGCAAAACCTAAATCTAGAAGAAACACAGGAGAAAAATGTATGACCCTGGAATAGGCAAAAATTTCTTAGGTATGTCACACAAATGACAAAATAAGTTGAGTTCATTAAAAGTTAAAATTCTGTCTTCAAGAGATACTGATAAGGAAAAGAAAATCCAAGACAAACTAGAAAAGAAAAAACCCTATTCGTTATACATATATTAGATAAAGGTCTTATTTCTACAAGATATATAGAACTCTTATAACTAAATAGAAAAAGATGACTAATTAAAAATGGTCAAACTATCTGAATATTTGCTGAAAATATAAATAGAGCCAATAAGCACATGAAAATGTGTTCAGCATTATTATTCATCAAATAAATGAAAATTGAAACCACAAGAAGATACTGCTGAATTGAATTAGGATAAATAAAATGAAAGACTAGTCATGCTAAGTTCTGGTGAGAATGTGAGGGCCAATGTTGCATAATGTTGGTGAGAAAAAACAATGGCGCAACTACTTGGAAAACAATTTGATACTTTTTAAAAAAGCTTATTAATAATCTCAAGTGAAAAACAACTCAAGTTGTCTAGCAACAGGTAGATGAGTACACAAGTTGTGGCATATTTATGTAATAGAATATTACTAAGCAATTAAAAGGAAAAAAAAACTATTGAGATATGCAACCTGGATGAATCTTAAAATCATTATTCTGGGAAAAACAAGTCAGACCCTCCCCATACACACACAGTATGATTCCACATAAAGTTTCTTGAAATGCACACAATTTGTCATACTAGAAAGTAAATCAGTGGGGTAGGGGATGGAGCTCAGTGGCAGAGTAGCTGTCTAGCATATGTGAGGTCCTGGATTCAATCTCCAGCACCACAAAAAATAAAAACTAGAAGGAAGTGGATCATGGCTGAGGATGGAGTACATTGAGAGATAGCTTATACACAGACGCTTGAAAACATTTAAGCTTTATGTAAATGTTCACTATCATCGCTATAGTGATAGTTTATGACTGTAAATATTTGCTAAAACTCATCAAATTTTATAATTTTAATTTTTTTCACTTTTTGAATTCAGTTATTTTTTCAAAGTTGAAAAACATTATACCTCTCTTAGGCCCGTTTGTTTCTTTAGTCTCCTAAGGGTTAAATCATCAAGCAGTTTTAAAAAGCTTTCGAGAACTAAATAGGAGGGACCTCTACCATCTTAAGCACAACTATGAGGAAGAGGTTGTCCTTCCTCAAAACCTTGGTCATTTCTGTGGCATACTCACCCATGACTTAGATGAGAGCATAAACTATATGCTAGTTAAATGTACTGTCGGCAAATACTGGTTGAGTCCTACAAGATCAGACCTCTGAAGACAGGGTTTGGCCACCCAGAGCTGAAACAATACAGACTCAGAGAGACTTATATATTCACCAGCATCTCATCGATTTGACAAGACAACTTGGAACAGAGAAAGGGTCTGGGATTCCAGGAATGGCAAGGCGTGAGTATGGGGAATGGAGGATTCAAGACAGGGAGCCCAGAGCCCTAGGTGAGTCTGGCCGCTGTGACTAGAATGTGTGAGTCCCCTCCATAATTCAGGTTAAAACTTAGTTCTCTGCAAAAACTCAGTTGTTCCCAATGTGGTAGTACTGAAAGGCAAGGCCTTCAAGAGGCCATTAGGCCACAAGGGCTCCTTCCTTATTCACGGGATGAGGTCCCTTTGCAGCTCGAAGCTTCCCATGGGAGTTAGAGAGGGGTCGGGGAGGCACAGGGGCCTGGAGCCCCAGGAGAGAGGAAAAGGGGCCCTAACAGGACACTAGGCGTGGCAAGTATACTCCCCGGCCAGGATTCTGCCCTGTCACAGTGGCTATGACACGAAGTCATGTCGCAGGAGGGTGGAGACAGCAGATTTTTGACCTCTTGTCCTGCATCCCCACCTCTCCCTGTCACACTGTCCTCGTCTTTGCGTGTCACTGTGAGCACCATGTGTCCAGGCTTATCTCTGAGCGTCTGCCACACCCATGCTTCTCATAAGAACAGGTAGATTTCTAGCTAGATAAGCTCGGACAGCTTTCTGAGCCTTGATTTCCTCATCTAAACATTGGGGATAAAAGTACTTCAGTAGGATTTTTAGGAAGAGGACATGAAATTATATGGGTAAAATACCAGATGCATTTTAGACCCTTCCTCAACTTTTGCCCCAGTGAACTGGAATTATTTTTAGCTCTCAACTTTTGGGACACAAAGACAAATAAGAATCAAGTTAGGAAATGTCAGAAATGTCGAAACCCAAACAGCCTCCATGGCAAGCATCTCTTCCAGGTGGATGCAGGGTTCAGTGCAATTACACTGAAGGATGAGCATCAGAAAGTTTTGAGGGTACCTGGGGTCTCAGTGCTGCCCATAACTGCATGGAATAGGAGGGCAGCAGTGAGGTTCCCTCTCCTGTTCACGGCAAGCATCACATTTCGGGACACTTTCCTTAGTGGTTTTCAACTGAGGGTGTTTGCCCTCCAGGCAACATCTGGGGACATTTAATTGTCATGATTAGGAAGTATAACTGGCATCTGGTAGGCAAAGGCCAGGGATGCCACTAAACACACTGCAATGCCAAAGACAGCCCCTCAGAGCAACAAAGACTCACCCGTCCTTCAAAGTCAAGAGTGCTGCGGTTAACAAATATCAGAGCTGGCAAGGAAGCTAAGTTCAAATTCCAGCTCTGTCATTCACAGGGGAGTGACTCTGAGCACCTTACTTCACTTCTCTGTGCTTGTCTCTACATTTGTAAAACAGAGACGGTAAAAAGAATTGGTACCCCATAAAGTTGTGCGTGTTGAACAAGTTCACAGTGTATTCTATTTTCAATCAGTGGAAGCTGAGAAGACCCTGTGCAGAGGCTGGGTCCAACCCTCCCTTTGGGACTGTCACTAGAGGTCACAGATCTTCCCGGAGGAACCTCATTTCCTAAATCCGCTCTTGTTCCCATTCTTCCACTGAAACAGCTCAAAGACGTTTTACCGTGCTGTCTCTCTCCTGGGAGGATTCTGGTGTGTCAGGGTCACTTTTAAATACGCTGCCCGGGCTTGTACCAAGCAATTCCAATGCTGAGAAAGCGAGGCGGGCATGCACTGTACCCCTGCTTGGAGATGGAGTTCACTGAAGGCCATCGGAGATGGGGCTGGTGGGGTTGGCTTGGTGAGCTGGGTGCTGCCCTTTTTGCTACTTCAACTTTGATCAGTGGGAACTCCAGCCTTTCTTCAGCAGAGAAAGGGTGCCACAGAAGAACGGGTCCTGGGAGGGCATCACAGACAACATAGCTCCATGAGGGTAAATGCCGTATAGCAAGGATTTTCCCCTTAGTCTGCAAATTCAGTGAAACCAAATGCTGCTTTCTTTTGAGACTGAGTGGCACTGAACTGGAAAGAACCTCACAGAAAAGCCATGTCACCAGGTCACCAGGTCATCCTGCCCCTGGTACACCATTCTTCACCTCTTCTCACCTCCTGGCCTGGGTCATTGGTCTGATTTACTCCGTTGACATCATTTACTAAACACCTCAGAAAAGAGGCTCTTCAAGAAACAGGATCATATGAAAAGTTCTCCTCTAATGATGTCATCCCGCAGTATGCTGTGGAATGACACATAAAACAGGGGACTCTGCTACCATGGACAGCAAGAGCAACTTCACTCCAAACTTTCCAAAGCCTACTTATGCTCTCGTCTGATCGACCTCTGAGAACCTGTTAAACTGCAACGGCTTCTCTTTGGTCCAATTAACCTCACACTGTGCTAACTTCTGCCTTCAGCTATGGGTTGGCAACTACTGCTGACTGCAGGGCAGGTAACCACAGAAACTAAGCTTGTATAGTAAAGGTAAAAATGTTAGCCACGTCCTCCATGCATGGGGGACCAATAACTCCACCAAAGCGTGCAGAGCAGAAGGGCACATCCAACTCAGAAAGCTGCCCCAAAGCCAAATAAAGTGGAAAGAAAGTCCACGCCAGCTTAGAATGGGAGTGAGGCTTGTTTGTTGTTTGTTTTATGTTACTGGTTTCTGTTTACAGAACAGAAGGAAGGAACTTTATTTCCAGCTGTCTGTAAGTCTGAACCAAGTCCTTTCAAGTCATGCAAGCTAGTGTTCTCTGGGAATCCTTCACTTTAAGTGTATTCTGTCCGTGTGAGGCTGCCCTGCCCAAGCAGGACACCACACGCCTGCCTTCCACGTCTGCATTTGCTGATTCGCCATCCTGTTGTGATTCCTCCCCAAGGTTACTGCCCTTTGGTGGTTTGAAACTGGATACTGGGAAGAACCACTAGAGCATCTGGGGCCTCCGAAGCTGAAGGCCTCTGACCCAGCCACTGGGTCAGCTGGAAGAGCTCAGAGCCCCATTCCAAACCCTACTCCCCAGAAGCCTGGAGTCCTCCACAGGTTACAACAGGGGAGCTGGGAGAAGCTGAGCAAATTCCAACCCTTCTTCCTGAACAACCTGAGCCTTCCACTTTGATCTTTTTAAGTTTAAAAGTTTCACATTTATACAAAAAACTACACTGACCATAAATGCATGGCCTGGTGAGTTGTGCACTCTGCCCAGCTCCAAATTCAGGAAACGTCCTGTCCCCAGGACCCCCTCATGCTCCTCTTCCATGTGGTCCCAGGTGTGTGTCGCTCCTGCTTCTACAGCGTCTCATTGATAGGGTTCATCCACCAGGGCCCCACGAGGCATTTTAAAAAGGTTTTCAATTTTGAAACAATTATAAATTCACAGGAAGTTACAGAATTTACATTTTTTAAATGCTCAAAACTTTTTAGAAATGAAGTTTGAAAACCAGTAGTATAGTAGAAAGTGGATGGCACGGAACCCAGATTGTGTCCCTCACCAACATGTGACCCCAGACAGGACCCTGACCACTTGAGCCACCACGTGTGAGGGCCCTTCTACTTTCCTGCTATTGGTTGGATTAAACTCAGAGACAATGTGTTACCTGGAGTGTCAACTGGAGGCGGCTCCCCTCCCCCCAACCCCCGTAAGTGGAGAGATGGCTGAAGCAGGAATGTTCCGGCAATGTCTTTGCCATTTGCACCTTTGTTTAGTTTCCAGTCAAATACTACAGGCACTCAGTTCCCCAGCATCTCTGTCTTTCCTCCGCCTCCCAGGTCTGCAGCAGTATCTCCCTCTAGCTGTTTGGGCAGGAGGGATACTGAGGCATCAAAGCCAGGGTGGGAAGGCCAAGGAGGACTGACCAAACAGGCCCAGGAGGTGTGTGACCCTCCCAGACCTCCCTGGCCAGGTCTGCCCTGGGCCATTCCCTTGTGGGCTGGCCCTTGGGAAATCAGCCCTGCTCCTGAGCCACCTGGAAAGGCCACCGCTTCACCTGCTCTCCATTCCGCAGGAAGGGTGTGGTTCTCTGCTCATTAAAGGAGGATTCTCACTGTGAATCCATAACAAAAGGCAGCCATCAAAGAATGTCCTTACTGAATCTAAAGGAATGGACCTTTTCTCTTTATTGGGAGGGGACCCAGGACCACTCTAGACCTGCTGGCTCTGAGTCACACCAGGGAAGAAAGCAAGCCCACATGACCCATCTCAGAGGACTTAACCTGGACAGACAAGTGCCTGGAGCCACCCGAGAGGGAAAATCTGGATGGGCTGGATGCACCAGCATTGACAATGGCTGTGGGTTGGCTGCTGTCCGCTCTGCCCAGCTCAGGCCGCCCTGCCACACCTCCACACCTGGGCCGGAGTGTGTGGGCACTGCCCTTGGGGAGGCCTCCCTACCAGACCACACCTATCTACCTGGTTCTCCTCCCACCTCGCCTTCCAGAGCCTGTTGTGCAGCTCTGGAAAACCAGGGTCCGGTTTTCCATCCTGCCCATGTCACTGTCCTCAGGGGAAGGGCTCCCCTCTGCCCCCTGCAGGAAGTACCCTGTTGTGCATCTTCCAGGCTGTGGACCTGCCCTGGCGCTCCTTTCTTCCGTCTCCCAGGTGCTTTTCCATCCGACCACACCCCTTGGGCCCACCCACTGGAGATTATCAGTCCAAGAATGGACGCAGAGGAAGGACCTGTTCCTCTGGTTGTCTGACACCTTCCAGGTGTCAAAATGTGGCACATACCAGGGTCACAGGGTGGGGAGAGACCAGAGTCAGAGTGTGACCCAGCCCACACCTTCCTTTGTGGTTAATCTCAGGGTGGCAGATTTAGCCCTAAGGCCAGGAAGCTTCCGGCACAAAAGGCAACAGTGGTGATAATGATACGAATAACACTAATAGGGCGGTAGGGAGGCCCTGGCAGGGAGCAGCGTGGACAGTCCTGGGCTGTCATTTCAAGTAGCCTGGACACCTGCTGCTAATGATGGGAGTCACTTATTGAATTCCTTGTATTATGTGCTTTGCATGTGTCATGTTGTTGAATCCTTCCGAGAACTCTGTGGAGGTCAACATCCTATCGGGCAGATGTCCTTGGCCTCAGGTCATACAGCTAGTAAGTACACAGCTGAAATAGGACCCAGGACAGCAGTGACTCCAAGATCCTTCCTTTTCCTCCTCCCTGATCCCTTGTCCTAGTGCAGAGACTCTTGGCCTTCCTAAGTTTCAATTCTGAAAAGGCTTTGTTCTCAGTAGATCGTCTGCTAGTCTTGCTGAGAATGACTGATGCCTGTTAAGGCAAAAGGTGTCGCCTACCTTGGGGCATTTATGTTTTAATGGGAGTCGGGGGACAAGCAGCCACCAACATTTATGCAAAGCAGTGGTTTTCAAAGTGATGATCAGGCATGGCAGTTAGTGTTCACTGCTCGCACCCTTATCTCATTGTTACACAGCAGTCCTCCTCAAACTTTAGTATGCATCAGAGTCACGTGGGGACTTACACACAGATGTCTGGCTTCACCTAGAGTTTCTGATTCTGCTGCTTGAAGTGGGATTGAGAATTCTTCATTTTAAACAAACTGCTGGTGATACCGGTGATGTCAACCTGGGAACCACACTTGGAGAACTGTGGCATTGTAGCAACTCCATCAGATTAGAAAAGCAGTCATTATTGCTCCCATTTTTTATAGGAAGACTTTGATGTGCAGGGAGGTTAGGTGGCCTGTGGCTGGGTGACAGAGTTACCAGTCAGGGGTAGGATTTTAACCCAAGCTATGACTCCACCTTTTATCCTATGCCATTACTTCTCAACAGGTCTGTGCAGTAGAGATTCCTGCAGTGAAGACCCATCAGCTGGATGACCACCATGACCTGAGTGCTGCCTGCACCCCAGGGTACAGAACTCTGCGTAAAGGCACTATCTCAGTGAGGGGTGTGAGGGGTGCCCCTTGGGGCGCCCCACTCTCCCTGAGCATGTGGCGGAGCAGGCCAGACTCAAAAGTTCACATGCACATGTGCGCAGACAACGCACATGGCCATGCTGTACCTTCTCTCCATCCAACAGCCAGCAGCAAGAAATGGTCAGAAGAAAACCAGGAGTGGTGGCTCGTGCTTGTAGTTCCAGCACTAGGGGAGGCAGAGGCAGGAGAATGGAGACTGAACCCAGCTCAGGCAATTTAGTGACTTGGTGAGAGATCCTATCTCAAAAAAAAAAAAAAAAAAAAAAAAATTAGTTAGGACATGGACTTTATTTTCAAATGGGAAAGGGACAGGTCTCAGATGGCTGAAGCTAGAGCTGGCTTTCCAGGACTGCTCATGACTGGATTTTGGTTAAGTATGAGTCTGACATTCCTGAGGTGCAAAGAAGCCCAGAGTTTATTAGTGCTCAAGGTTCACCTGAGTGTTCAGGTGTCCCCCACTGATGGCATTACTGGTGCTGGGCTCCAATGCAGAAATGGCCATGGAGTCACACAGTCTACACCTGAATCTGTGGTTGGCAATTACTTCAGCAAGGCCAGACACCTATCTCGGACAGGAGATTAGGGTGTGCAAAACTGACTCGGGAAGTAGGTGTGACCTGTTAATTACAAAGTCCCAGGACACATGCAGGACAGTTCCCAAAGCCCTCCATGTGGACTTCTTGAGAGAACTTGAGCAGGTTTTCAATAGGGTGGCCCTGGCCTGATGTCAACCTGAGGAATGGACGACAGAAAAAGGATAGTCCACATCGAGTTTCTGCCACTGTGTTCCTTGCATGGTGGCCTCCCTCATGCTGTAGGATGTGATTTTTCCCCCTACTTTCCTTGGTCCAAACTTGCACCACAGAGCCTGTTTCTTTTCCTACCTTTAATAAAACTTCGCTACTGTTTGTGCTTGTTTGGACCAATTCTTTGCTCAGGACAGAAAGCATTCTGAAACCACCTCCAGAAGGAGACTCCAGAACTCCAAAATCCAGTAATATGTTGGAGTCATAAGCCAAAAGAGTTCACATCTAATTTATGTTTAGTTTAGACATATTCAAGAAACAGAGAAAATAATTTAAATCAATACGAAAAGGTTTGAGGATTTTTGTTGTTGTTGTTTTAAATATAAGGCCATACTTAAGTTTAAGAAATACTGCACTATGTTGCCCCATTTAAGGTCCTAATAAATATATTCCCCAGATTATGATCCTAAGGGATGGAGCTGCCATCTCTCCCTGTGGGACGCTCCCCACCTAACGTACTGCGACTTTTCTTCACGAGAAGAAACTGAACTGTAAGAACATGACGACAAACTCTGATAAGTGGAACAAAAGAACAAAAATCAGTAAGTGAAAGTAAAAAGGTATCCAAAAGAAGAAATGTTTCCACAAGACACTGTGGTCTGAAAGGTGGCCCGGTGAAGGGTCCCAGAGCCCGAGTCGCATCCCTACCCTTGTAATGGCCACAGCCAGGGGTTCACAGCCTGTGGTGGAGAAAACTTGGTGTCTAGTGAGTTGGAAGACCCTCGCCAGGCTCTGCTGTCCCTCCTGACCGGGTGCAACTTCAGGCAGCTCACTTAGTGTCTGAATCTGTGTTATTGTCTATAAAATGGAGATTCTATGCTCAAAGTGCTGCCCCCTCTTTCAAATAGATCATGTAAATGAGAGCCTAACCTGTGAAGTGCCAGTCAACCTTCCTCCTTCTGTTACAGGCAGCTGAGTTAGAATACTATAGGCAGTCAGAAGGGGCTAGGCCCTTGAAGGAGCCAGTACAGAAGCCCAGATACCCTGCAACTGTCGGGGAGACAGACACCTCCTGCTGTGGGCCAGGCCTCAAGACAAAAGATCAAACAAATGCACCCACATCCTAAGGATAAACATCAGGGATTGATATTCTAAATAGGTATTCATCACCTTGAGAAGGCCAGGAGAAATCATTAACCCAACCCCCTCGCCCCGCCCCAGGGTATAGTTTAATGGCACAGCGCCTGCCTGGTAAGTGCAAGGTCCTGAGTTCAGTTCCCGGTACAAAAAAAAAAAAAAAAAAGGAGAAACCCATGACCAACCGCCTGCAGGAAAAGGTCCTGTTCTGTATTCATGTCCGCTTGCTAAGTGACTCACTTTCCCATTTGATCCTGATTTAATCCATTTTACCTGGGCAATTATACTCGTAATCTCATTGGTTGACCACAGTTCCGTCCCACCTCATGTCTAACTTGCGATTTCCCATTTTTCTCCACCTTGGACCCGTCTCACCTCGTGGTTTTGCTCTATAAAAATCTCTAGAAAAGACAGGGTCTTTGGCCACCTGCTCGCGCCCCCTTTTGTCTCGTTCTCAGACAGAAGCTTTCTTTCTTAGTAAATATATTATTTCTGCTCTTGACCTCCTCAAATTCACTCTTCGATTTTAGAGGACACGAAGTGACTGGGGACATCTAGCAGGCTGGGAGTTTCTTTTCCCTGCAGCACTTCCGCCCCACCTGTGCTTCTCCAGAGCTGCGGGGCCGGGTCTGTAACCCCACCTTCTCCACGCCCCGCCGGCCGCCCGGCCGCAGGGAGGCTGCAGCTGCGGGGTCCCCGGGCTCGAGCCCGGGGTGCCTAGGAGCCGGGCGGCCCTGGAGGGTTCCTGCCCCACCCTCCCGTGAGAGACGGGAAACGAAACCAGGAAATGGGGAGGAAACGGGACCTCGAGCCCGGCCCTTTTTCGCGCTGCCCGGCTTTAGTGGCAGATCTAGGAATCACTGTTCGGAGTCTTCCAAGAAATTCTCTTCCCCTCCTGTCCCGCCTGTCCACGCAGGTGGAAACGGTGCCCAGTTTTCCGGAGAGCTGAAGCTCACTGGGCAGAGACTGAAGCGTGCGGGGAAGCGGAGGGGCAGCCGGGGAGACGCGGGGCGCAGCGCGCAGCCCCAGGGCTTCGGCGGGGACGCGCTCGGAAAGCTCTCTCTTTTGGGGAGATGCTCATTTTTTTCATTTGTTTTTAACTCATCAAAATGGTAATCCCAAAAGACCCCTTGCAGGAAGGGATGGGGTGGGAAGACTGGAAGCCCGAAGCCCGAGAGTTTGTTGGAGCAGAAAACGGAACAGGGAGCGCTGGGCCCTATTAGCCACAGGACGTGTCAATCATACCACTTTGACAAATGGCAGTGAAACTAAAAGGACTTGCCCCCACCTGAATTAGGAACCTAAGCTTTAAAATTTATTGAATTAAAAAAAAATTATTTGGATCGAAATTAAAAGAAAAGTGAGTTTAAAAGACAAACGCTAACCTCAGGAACATACAGCATCTAAAAGGTTAGTTAGGCTCAGACATTACCTTCAAAGAGGGAAGGGTTTTTTGTTTGTTTGTTTATTTTGTCAACTGTACCATTAGGTACCCACGTTTGTGCGTGCTGGCCCCTGATATTTTTGATGGTAAGTGGTTTTAGCTATTCACAAGTGTAGACAAGTATCAGCAACACAAAAGCAGTCCCGAGAACTTTACTTTCACATCACAATGTGCAGTTAGAGACCTAGAATTTCTTTTCAATCAGTGGTTAAGAGCACTGGTATGTAGGAGTCTGAATTATCCTCAAGAACTACGGGATGTCCTCAAGAACATACCTCAATTTTGGGTTCAGATTTCTAGAGGCGACTTAGCTTCGTCCCAGATGATTTGTGATTTAAGCGAGGAAGGGTTTAGCTCATAGCGGGCCATTTGGTACTGTGTTCGTCCACTGTCTACTGTAACCAATACCTGAGATAAATCAGTTTACATACAGCAGGTGTTTATTTTGGATCACAATTTTGGGCATGGTAGTGATGGAGTGATCAGTTAGCCCACTGCTTTGGGTCCGTGTTGAGGCAGCACTTCACGGCCAGGGAGAATGAGAAAGGGATGGGTTCTCACTGCCCCCTTTAAGGGTTTGGCCCCGATGATCTAGGGACTTCCCACTGGGTGTCATATTTTAAAGATTCTGCCACCCTCAACAGCGCCACTCTGGGGAGGAAGCCTTTAACATACGGGCCTTTGGCGGTCATTTCTGATCCAAGCAGGTACTTTTATCTCCAAGGAAATGCCATGCGTACTCGGGGGTCAACCCAGTGAAACTGAGTCATTCTCACTCACAGGGCAGATCCTTGGTACGTCAGCCCCACCCTCAAGCTCAGACTCCACCGGCAGCCACAGAAACTTGCTCATGATTCATATCGCTTAATCTATGACTCTCTTCTTAAAAACTGTGACTTCAATGCCTTTAAATAGCACTGCAGTGGTTTAGCTCTGTGACTTCATAGCACCCAGGGCAGTTCAAGACTGGGGGAGGAAGGCACACTCTGTTCCCTTTGAAACCTCATGCTCAGATGCCTCTACACGCCCGCCCTTCCATGTTCACATCTGAGGCATTCAGGTGGCTTTTATCATACAAGAAGGTACAGTCATGTGAGCCACATCAGAACATTCTAAAAGGACATAAGCCTAAGAATGCCACTAGGTAAATCTCCCCCAGTTTCCGTGACCCAGTCAGTTGCCTGCGTTAAAATAACTGGATGTACATGCTCTGTTTCAATTTCTTCCACGGGTCCCACAACCAGCCACGGGGAGGGCATGAGTTGAGAAATTCACCACTTAACTCAATCCTGTATCATTTCCCATGTGCAAGGAGCCTGTCTGTCCAAGCCCTCCTCTGAGGAGGAGCCTATAAGAAGTAGATACCTCAACTTGAAAAAATGGTTTCTTCTACATTAGATGAACTCACCTGTCTGTGTTTAGACACTTGTGCCTCAAATTTCTGGTGAGTAGGTAGCTAACCCTTGACTACTTAGTAGGCACTGATTAGGTTAAGATGTGCTGTAGACCTCAGTCCTGAACCACCCTGGAAGGCTCTTGGGGCCAGTAAGCCAAAAGTCTGTGGGATGACGCTTCCTAAGAAAGGAGACTAAGAAGCTACACTATGCTAGAAGGCGCCCACAGCCTCTGTAAGGGGCCGATGAGCACACCTCACTCAGAGCACCAGGATCAGGGACAGGCAAAGTGGACACAGCAAAGAAGTCCATGGCACTTGCCCAAGAACTGTTAGTTTCTTGTTAAGAAGGATTTGCGAGAAGCCTTCAGGTTCACTGGAAAATGGCGCTCTGATGGGCAAGT
>RJWM01027414.1:0-26845 GCA_004363535.1 Dasyprocta punctata
CCCTTAACCACCCTGTTGAGTTAATAAACAACTTATCAGTGTTGATACTGAACTTTGTGCACATATTTTAAATTTTATGTATTATACATTATCACATTCTTTGTATTTCTTTTTCCTGTTAGTGTGTTTCTTGAGGATGTAGTCTGTGTTTTATGCATCTTTTTATTCCAAAGTCTAACAGATTTGGCACTGGAAAATTTTTGGTTCAGTGAGTGCTTAGCAATGAAAAAAAAAATTTTTTTTTTCTTTGCGGCACCGGGGATCAAACTCACACCTTGCGCCTGCCAGACAGGCACTTAAGCCACTGAGCTAAACTCCCAGCCCTAGCTTTTTGAGGCAGGGTCGCATTATGTAGCTCAGGCCAATCTTGCGCTCGCATTGTAGCCCAAGCCGGTCTCGAACTCACAGCGCTCCGCCTACCTCAGCCTCCCGAGTGCTGGGATTAAAGGCGTGCACCACCATGCACGGCGAAAAAATATTTTTAAAGTATAATTAACAAATGGGAAAATTTTGCACATACAGAAATTCAAATTGGAATCACTAGGAAATGCTCCCATCTTGTTACATACTACATTGGTGGCAAAATACTGGGTAGTATTTACCTGAAAGAGGTGGTATGAGAAGTATATAAAATAGTGTGGAATAGCCCAAAATATTTGCTATCAACGAATAGTGAACATTTGAATGTTTACTGTTTTTAATTGGGCCTTCTACTCTAAAATCCTTTTTAAAGAATTATTACTTTATTCTGAGAAAATTTAGTATCCTGCTTTTTTGCAGTATTGTATGTCAGTGTTTTTTCTCATTTCATTAAATGTCATTTTACATGACTTTATTAGGAATATAGTTATCATCCTATAATAGTCTGCCATAATTTGTCCATCATGGTTTTGTTAAATAGGTAAACAATGTAACAGTATTACATATAATGTACAATGAGCACTTTTATTAGTCACTTTCCTGTCACTGGGACAAAATATAGGACCTGACACCTGAAACCTAGAGAAGTTTATGTGGCTCACAGTTTCCAATGAGTTCAGTCCAAATTCAGCAGGCTTGAAGGCCTGAAAGGTGTGGTGGCAGAGCCCAGCAAGCACCTGCTAGTTCCATGGCAGGCAGAAGGAGAGAGAGAGAGAGAATGAAGGAGCAGGGATAAGAAGATACCCTTCCAGATCATGCCACCAGTGGCCACCTCCAACCAGACTCTATCTCCTCACAGCACATGCAGCTACTAAAGTCATCAGAGAACCCACTGATAAGTACTGCATGGGCCTTACTAATCCAGTCACCCCCAGACTTCTGGGAAACATTTTAGATGTAAACCATAATAACTCTTATTGTGTTCATATATGCTTTTCCTTTAGAATGTAGGAAGTAGAATTACTAGGTTAAAGAGTCTGAACATTTGTAATAAGATTGATATTACAGAATAGTGACCAGTTGTCCTCCAAAAAGATTGTATCTGTTGACATTTCTAACAATAGTAATAGTGCACATTTCAGTTCAGCTTTTCCTGCATTGCATATTATAATTTTAAAAATATTTCTTAGTTCATGAGTTTAAAAAAGTGATAATTGAACTTATTTAAAGCTAGCAAGGCTGTACATTCACATTTTTGGGGACCTTTGTATTTATAAATTGCATGTTTATGTCTTTTGCTTTTTTTCTGTTGGGTTGTTCAAACAGGTCATAAATACTGTTGTGATATTTTAATTCCTGTTAAGCATTTTGTTTTATGTATGGATTTTTTAATCTGATAAAAACCTTGTATGTTATAATAATCTAGACATTCAGATAATTAGTAACTTAATTCCATTTTTAATGCTCACATAATAGAATCTGTTTTATATTTGTAATTCATATTGTTTTCTTCTGTGAAACATTGTTAAAGCACACTTATTTTCATAAACTAGGAACCTTTTGTGGCAGATGAGTATATTGAACGTCTTGTGTGGAGAACCCCAGGAGGAGGGTCTAGAGGTGGACCTGAAGCTTTTGATCCTAAAAGGTAAAGTAAAAATGTGTTATTGTTTTTCATACTCCCAGTCTAGTATACTAAAAATTTGTGTTTTTATAGATCTGACTAGAGTTGGGATTCCTTTCAAAATTCATGTAAAGGGATTTTAACTAACAGTTGGTCAAAAACAGATATGTATAACTAAAGTGAGTAGAGCACCCAAGGTTTGGAATTTTTTTCTTTTCTATTCCATTTGTTTTAGAGAGGCACTTTAATTCATATACATCTTATTGAGGATAAAAATTTAGTATTTTCTCCAATCAAATTTGAAAGGGTTAGTTATACTTTTGAAACAAAAACATGTTAAATATGTACTTCTAAGTATAATAGCCAGAAACTGGGGGAACAGGCAGTGATCTCTAGCATGCACAATATTATTTTTATATTGCGCATTTGTCTTCTTGGTTTAAAAAAACTGCAAAGAGTGTTTCTGTTCTGGTGGCTTAATGGGCATTCTGGGTGAGCTTTTCATTTACCTTAAAAATGATCCATTGAAGCCAGGCGTGGTGGCGCACGCCTTTAATCCCAGCACTGGGGAGGCTGAGGTAGGCAGAGCGTTGTGGGTTCGAGGCCAGCTTGGGTTACAACGCGAGCACAAGGCCGGCCTGAGCTACATAGTGCGACTCTGCCTGAAAAAACTAGGGCCAGGAGTTGGACTCAGTGGCTTAAGCGCCTGCCCTGGCAGGTGCGAGGTTGTGAGTTCGATCCCTGGTGCTGCAAAAAAAAAAAAAAAAAAAAAAAAGATCCATTGAGAAGTCAAGAAATACTGGCCAAAAATCCATGTAATGCTTTTTTGAAAGCTGTGTGGCTTGAACAAAGTGAAGAATAAGTTGTGACTTTACAGAAAGACTTGGGAAACTCCTAACAAAATGCTGTAGAGAAAATAGATATGCTCTTTCCTATCTCAAAGAGCTGTTATTAAAGCTTTTCTTATCAGTGAATTGGCTAGTTCCTTTTAGATTGCTATATAATCTAACTTTCTTCTATTAGATTATTAGAAGAATTTGTAAATCATATTCAAGAACTCCAGTTAATGGATGAAAGAATTCAAAGAAAAGTAGAGAAATTAGAGCAACAATGTCAGAAGGAAGCCAAGGAATTTGCCAAGAAGGTACAAGAACTTCAGAAAAGCAATCAGGTGAATGTTTAGCTAAACAGTGAATTGTTTATATTCATTTTCTTTACTTTTCAACTGTAAACTCTTTAAAAAAGTCAAGTCCAATTACAGTAATTATTGAGGTTTTTCCTCTACTTTTTTGATCCCATAGAATAAATGAATTGTTATCCTGTGATCTTGGATTGACTTGTTATTGAGTGTTGGTTTGACAATCACAATATACTGCCTTATCAGGATGAGGTGGTGTCATGTTTTTGGTCCTTGTTCCTCTTATAATAATGTAAACTTTCAAGAATAGTCTGTAACAGACTTGGGCTTTTACGGCTGTATTAGAATCGATGTTCAGATTGTATTTGCATTATTTTTTATTTGTTTATTTATTTTTTTGGTACTGGGGATTGAACTCACAACCTCGTGCCTGCCAGGCATGCGCTTAAGCCATTGAGCTAAATCCCTGTCCCTGTTTTTTGAGACAGGATCTCACTGTGCAGTTCAGGCTGGCCTTGAACTTGTTTTGTAGCCCAGGCCGGTCTCGAACTCACAACGTATTTGCCTTATTTTTAATCCTACTAAGTAATAGCAGACTTTGATCAAATTTTTCCCCAGAGAAACCTGATCTTGGAAATTTCACAAAAGTCTTGAAGTATTTGCCTCAGTGAGAATTCAAGTGTAACTGTCAGAAAAGTAGATGTGGAACTCTTCCTCAGTCCATTTTAGAGTACAACCAAACCACTAGACTGGCCCTAGCTTTATAGTCACTCTTAAACCCTAGAATTAACCTGGAATCGCTGAAACCCTTTCACAAGCTGACCTAACCTGGAATGTGATTGCTCTAAGTCATTGGTGGTGAACTTACAGCACTCTCATAGCAGGCTGTATTACTGAAAACTCTAAAAGGTTAGCCATCCCATGGATCTAAGTGTCATTTGTGAAACATTGTTAAGTTTTGCTGCTGCCTAGGGGTACTTGTCCTTTAGTGTAGGGTTAGTAAACTGATCTGTCTCTCCTCTGTCTCTGTCCCCCACCCCCACCCTTTCTCTCTCTCTTTCTTTTTCAAATTAGGCAAGTTTTACTGGAAATGAGAATAGATCATGTGTTCCAGGAGGGGTCCTGAATGGGGCTGGCCCAGCAAACTGATTTCTGCTAAAATTTTTTAGATTCCTGTACTTAAATGTATGTGACTGTTAGAAAAAATTTTATTATGAAAGTCAGTAATTCACATAAGATAAGGAATGTGTCTTTAATAGTTAATGTGACAATTTCTAAATACTCTGAATGCAGCTTTCCTCTGCTAGTAAAAATAGTGTTAATAGATACACAACAAACTGGTGCAGTCAGCTTGAGTTTGAGATACAGCTCTGCCACTTACTAGCTGCATATTCTCAAGTAGTTTAACCTCTTTTCATCTCAGTTTTCATCTGTAAAATGAATTGTTGTGGATTAAGTAATACATGTACTATACTTAGACTAGTTTCTAACACAGAGAAATTCTTCAATAAATGCTTGTGGCTTTTTCTCTTCAGTTGAAGGTTAGAGCAAAAATACCATACTTATCTGCCACAGGACAGTTTACCCAGGGAGAAGGGAAGAATATTCTAAGAAAGAGTATGCTTTTATCTTAGTAGAATTCTTGCTGCAATCTTTTCGGAATTCAAAACTGATAAGAGCAATTTTACCATATCTGATATTAGCATCATTTTTTAAATATTTAAAATAAATGTTAATTTTTTTAGTTTTCTAATGCAGTGTTTTGCAGTATAGTTCAGGGTGGTGTCTTGTACTCATTGTCTTGAACTCGTCGTTAATTTTTTTTTTTTTTGAGTTTTCTGATGCAGTGTTTTGCTGTATAGTCCAGGGTAGTGTCTTGAACTCATTGTGTTCAGACTCCCAATCCTCCTGCCTCAGCCTCCAGAGTGCTGGGATTATAGCATATGCTACTGTGGCCAAATATTTTTTTAAATCAGTACCTTTTACTTCTGATATATATATATTTTAAATCTTTTCAGTTTAATAGCAAGAGGGTTCTTCAGATGCCCAATAACTTTGACACTTCAGTTCGTTGTTTTCAGAATCATTATTTAGGGCTTTATGTGTGACAGGTTCTTTTGTTAAGCAGGATGAGTAATAAGAACTTTTACTATATATTGATTAACATATATTTGTGATAAATGTCGTTATTTTAATAAAGGTATAAAAGGTTACAACTTGGTTAAAAGATTTTCAGATCATATCATCCTAATAAGCTGGAATTGCTTTTGTGGATCTCATATATATTTCTAAACTGTCTTTAATTACCTAAAATAGAGTACTAATGAGAATTGGTAGTTTGGTTTGGTTGGCTTTATTTTTGTGGTGCTGGAGATTGAACATAGGACCTTACACATGCTAGGCAAACACTGTAGATTTATGCCTGGAGTTGCTAATGTATTTTTGATGTGTATTAACTTCCCTCTTTAATTATATTTTATGGTTGTCCACATTTTTTCCTAGGTTGCCTTCCAACATTTCCAAGAACTAGATGAGCACATTAGCTATGTAGCAACCAAAGTCTGTCACCTTGGAGACCAGTTGGAAGGGGTAAACACACCTAGACAACGGGCAGTGGAAGCTCAGAAATTGATGAAATACTTCAATGAGTTTCTAGATGGAGAATTAAAATCTGATGTTTTTACAAATTCTGAAAAGGTAAGTATTGTCAGAGGCTAAAAACTAATTACCACATTAATAACAATGCCAGTTATGAGCTGCAGTTAATACTTTCTAGGCAGACTTATAACTGAGTAGCTGATTTATAAAAAATTGTTATTTTAAAATGTAACAATACAGCTGCCTATAGATTGCTGATGATATATTGATTATCAAATTATTAATTAGTTTGCCTGGCATTTTTGTTTATAAAGTTACATATGGTTTAGAAATGCTGAGGTAACTGTGTGCATATTTCTTTGCCATCATTGACTTCTAAATTAATGGCATTTCTAGTCGTTACACAACATTGTGTAGTGGATGGTGTGATTCGACCTAAATTGTTCAGAAGCTGAAGTGTCTCTCTGTAAAGGAATTTAGTGCTTCTAGATTTTTATTACTTGAATAAAGATCTCTTACAAAGAATTAAGCAATTTGGACCAAGGAATTGTTTATGTTAATCCCTTTCATAGCACTATTTACTTAACTCTGATCTAAGGATATATGGTTGTGACTGTTCTGCAATCTTGAAAATAATTTAGATGCTTTTCTTCTCCTAAGGGAAAGCATATCAAAATGCATGAAAAAAAGAGATATTCATACTCATCGTAACATTGTCCACTTATATTCTGATACCTTCCAAAGTTATCCCAGATTTGCTCCATAGAACATCAGATAGCAGAATGGTAAAAGCTAAGTATTATTGAAGTTCACTTTGAATTAAGCAACACATTTGTGTGTGTGCGAATGCTAATCTATAATTATAATTTATAATTTCTAGTGAGCTTTGAAAAATAGTTGTGTATGTATAGATAATTCCTTTAAAGAGAAGACAGTATTTTGAAGAATTGAGTTTCAACAATTATATTTATAGTGTAAAGTAACAGATAAAATTAACATTGAAAAAAATATGATATAGAAGAATTTATAAAATACTTGATCTTCCCTCACATTTATGTGGCCTTTATGTGTAAGAAATATAGAGGCTTACCACTGAACTGTGCTAAAGGATAGTTTATAGAATTTTAAAAAAGTTTTCTAAATATTGACATAGATTTATTTATCATCTTACGGAGAGTACAGTATTTTGACATATTTTAACATGTTATAAAAATGATCTTATCTATAAAAATCTGATACCTTGGATTGTTTCAGATTATACCCATTGGATTGTGTAGTGTCTTAATGCTGTTATAAAGTAAATGCTGGTATCTTACCAATGCTTGTCAGCCTGTTTATTTGATTATAACTCAGAGTAGTGGTTTAGATTTTAAAGAAAAAAATTTTTTAAATGGACTAAAATATTTATTTCTAATATGATTCATGTTATTTATATGTTCATTCTTTGAAATTTTTAATTGTCAAGTAGTTATGTAGCTTTTGGTGTTACTACTGTTTCTTAATGTTTAACTTTTATGTAAAAGAAATCAATCTATATTCTTTCAGGTTTATTCACTTGGTTACTCAGCCATCTGCAATTTTAGAGGGGCAAATACAGACCCACATATTTAAGTTAATTTCTCTTTTCCTTCTTTACATCATGTTATTTTTAAATCCCTTTTTCTCTTACTGCCTTTGTTCCTTATTTTCTTACACTTTATTCTTCCATTCTCAGTTGCCTTCTTTCTCTTTTTTCTACACAAGTTTTGGATTAGGGATTGCTAATCAAGAATCATCATTTTTGTCCTAGTACTATCACAGTTAACTATAATTAAGAACTTATGGTATTAAGTTGCTAATTACCAGATAAACTTCTGGCTGTCTCATTTTCTGGGCTAGCTACTTTCCCAGTGGAAAGAAAAGAAGAATCATTTATGTAGTTACATGTATGGCTGTGGGATGAGTTAGCATGAGACAAGATACAAACACATCATATTCCTTTTTCTCCTTCCCCCTAGTTATTTTTGTTTTGTTAATCTTTAGTTCTCAGAATCTTATTTTTCTTGAGGAAAACTTGTTTTGCATTTATTGTCACCTGTGTGTGGCTGTTTTTCTGTTTAGAATGGTAGCTTGTTCTTCATACGGGTAATGTTTGAAGACTGTGGTTGTCTTGAAAATATTTAGGTAGTTTCACAATTCAGCCTAAGAGCAGATATAAACATTATTAGATTGTGGTTTTGGCACTTTTTGTATTTCTTGTTGCACTGTATTTTATTTATTTTATTTTTTATTTTTTGGTACCAAAGATCAAACTTACAACCACTGAGCTAAGTCCCTGGCCCAATTTTTTTTTTTTTTTTTTTAAGACAGGGTCTCACTATGCTGTTCAGGCTGGCCTTAAACTCACTTTGTAGCCCAGGCTGGTCTTGAACTCACAATGATCCTCTTGCCTCAGCCTCCCGAGTGCTGGAATTAAAGGTGTGCACCACTACGCCCAGTTTGTTGCAGTATATTTTAGCTATAATTTAATGTAAATTTGTAGTTTAAAAATTTTTTGCAAAATAATTAGCTTTGGGAATTCAATAAAAAAAAGCATTATTATGCTATACTGCTTACTACATTAAGCAAAATTTGCAAATAGCAAATTTCTATCACTTAAAAGAACAAATTAATGAAAACAGAACTAGCTGTGTGCCAGATATGTTCTTTGTGACGGCAGTATTGATACAGAGAATAATGGACTTTGTCAGTAAAACTAAATGGTATGGTGAGTCATCCTGCAATGAAACGTGTGTGCTTATGTGCAGATTGAGGAACTGTTCAGTGATTCACAATGATAGTAGCCTACTGAATAAGAGAGGAGAGATAATTGAAGCAAAAATACTATGTTTGCTGTTGGTTGGAGTCAGAAGTAGCAACAGGTCCTGCTGTAACCCACAAGTGCTTGTCAAGGTTCATATGAATAATTAGAATAATTTAAACTAGCATTCTTAGCTCTTTGTGTTTATAAAATTTTCTTTTTTGATGTAAGAGAAAACGAATCATTATGAAAGCAGTTATTAAAGTTGCACCAAATTGAAAGTTAGTACTATGTTGAAATTTAAAGAATAAGTGAGTATTACATAACTCCTTTACTCTACTGGGTAAATACTCTACAAATATCTTCTTTTAAAGAACTTTAGACTGCTTACCTAAGTTTTTTTTTCCTGTAACTTGAAAAAGTATACACATTTCTATATTATATTTCACTCAGATTTCATGTTAAACTTTAGTTTTGCTTTTAGAGCAGATGTTATAAATTTGTATGGTTGTTAAATGACAGGAATTTTGTTATTTTACTCATTAGCTTAAAGTAGGTATATGCCACAGTGTGTTCTAAGTCATCTTCATAAATCTTACTTATCCTTTTGAAGTTCATGAACTCAGAAGGAATTTACACATTGCTTTCAGTAAATAATTTTAATTTCTCCAGAGTAAACTTGAATTGCAGATTTCTTTGGGATGGAATTGTAGCATCAAAAAAATCATGTAAACTTCAGTACCAGAAAGACAAATATTTGATTTTTGACTCATGATAGTAATACCCAGATGTATTTTTCTTGCTCACAAAGTTTTATTATGGGTTTTTAAAGAAAATTGTTTGAGGGAAAAACTGTATACAAAGGGAGATACTACTATTTTCAAATGTGCAGTTAATTTTTGATATGTGTGAGAGTTTTTTAATTATTGCTTTTATCTATTTTTTAATAGATAAAGGAGGCAGCAGACATCATACAGAAGTTGCACCTAATTGCCCAGGAATTACCTTTTGATAGGCAAGTTTATTTCTCAAGAATTAATTTGGGAATATTTATAGAATAAAATTGCACATTTTCTCTGTATTTTTCTTTGCTCATTAATTCAACAAAAATTTGAGTGCTTTTTTTGTACAAGATATACTATAGCATAGTTTATTGAAAAAATAGCCTACCGTTAATATGTGAACATAATTATATACCCTGAAATTTCGATCCATGTTTGTCTTCTGAAAAAATTTTTCAATGAGTTTTCGAAATTGACCAAAGTAGAGCACTGAGTTTTTCTGTTTTAGACTTTGAGAACCAGGGTGGTAAGATACAGTTTAAGCATAATGGCTACTCAGCTGTTTTTATGTATTTTTAGGTAGAGGTTCTAAAGTTTTGAGAGTTTTAAGGTACCTGTAAAAGGCTAATGAAAGTTGCAAAGTTTCTTAAAGAAAATAACATATAGACAGATTTTTATATATAATTTTGTGGAGTTTTAGCCTTTACCCTATCTATAAAACCCCAGGGGCTTCAGGTCAAGAACCCCCTGTATTAAATAGATTCAGAGCTGTTATCAAGTTAGAGTTCATTCTATCCACTGAGAAAAAAAATTGTTTCATGTTTTTCTCTAGTCCGTAAAATGTCAGACTCTGATAAAATCTTGATGGAAGTTGTTGTTCTCTGAATATCAGAAACAAATATGACTTTCTGTATATCAGATAATATATCTGCTGTTCTTTTGTTCATACTCGAAGGCCTTGAGGTACAGATAGACCATGGATATATTACTATACTTAAAGCATAATCAAAATGTGCAGTAAATTCCTCCCCAAATTATGCTTTACTCTCTGTATTATCCTAAAGGATAGCAGTAAAAATTTTTAAAGTTACCCACCAAAGCTTAAATCTTTAGCTCATTTCAGAGTTGGATCACTTAAGTGGATAACATGTCTAGCTCAAAATAGGTGCACGATAAAGTTAGTTACATGTCCATCCCTTCTATTCTGTTATTTCCCTCCAGAATATATATGCATATGCTTATCTTCGTCATCCCTCAAGTTCATACTTAAAAATTTTATGCTTTGTTTTTTTGTTTATTTTTTATAATGTTGGGAATTGAACCCTTGGCCTCATGTACCTGATAGGTAGGCCTGTTAGCACTAAGCTGCACTAATCTCTTACAGTTCTATTTCAGCCTCATTACCAAGCCTTTGAGTTGAATATATACCTTAATCAAATACAAATTTTTCACCCAGATCAGACTGACCTTACATGTATTCTGTGACTTGTCATGACTTTGATATATCATTTTTTTAAATAACTTTCTAAATTTTTATTTTCTTCTTCATCTGTTTTTGGCACTATTTTGGCATCTGTTTTGCTGATCACTCTTCTTTTTCTTTAAATGATTGCACAGGATCTTTCAGTATCAGTTTTCCATGTTGTATGCTACCAGTTGATATTTAAGATTTGATGAATCTAGTATGTGGTATTTTAGTTTTTAAATTGCTGAAGATGAATGATTGCCCTCCTAAGTACATTGCTGGATTCTTTTTATGGCTTTTTAAATTTTTCTAGTATTAATAGTTTATTTTCTTGAAAAAAGTAATCTTTTTTTTGTTTGTTTGTTTTTTGTTTTTTGTTTTTTTTGGCACTACTGGGATTTGAACCCCATGGCCTTTGCACTTAGCTATGTCTCCAACCATTTTTTATTTTGATACAGGCTCTTGCCCAACCTGGGCCCAAACTTGGAATCCTCCGGCCTCTGCTTCCCAGAGTGCTGGGATTACAATATGCATCAACACACCCAGCTATTGTTTTTATTTTAAATAATTTAGAACTTTAGTTTCTTTTTCTCTTATTTTTCCAATTCAATTTTATTGGCACATTTTAGATATATATAATGATCACATTCATCATAGAGAATTTGTCCCTGTACGTGATATAACTTGTTTCTTTTTTTCCTATTTGCCTACCCTCCTTTCAACCTCTCCTCCCCTCCCCATTTACAAAAGCTTTATCAAACTTTATTTTCAGAAATCCCGGTATGAGGCAGATTATTGTGATTATTAATCATAATAAGTGAATTTAAAATGGCAATAAATATGAGTAGGGACAGTAACTTAGTTTCAGGACTGGTTGCTAGTGCCTCATGCTTCTTAAACAAGGCAATTGATTATTCAGTATGAATTTCCTACGTGAGAACCATCTATCTCATCTAGATTGCCTAAATAAAATTTTACTGTCTGTCATGCTTCATGTCTGTATTCTTTTTCTCTGACTTCTTCTTTTTTGATGATAGTCTTTTAATTTTATAATAGTTTTAGTTTTGCAAAAAAAAAACTGCAAAGATAATACAGAGAGTTCTAGTATACCTTTGTCCCCAATTTTCTCTTTTGTAACATCTTACATTACCATAGTATGTTTGTCACAATTAATGAACCTCATCATTCATTCGTATTTTCCAGATTTTCAGAAGTAAAATCCAAGATTGCAAGTAAGTGGAGGCAACTTATTTGACTTTTTTTTGAGCAAGTAAAAGCAATGACTTGTGTAAAAAAAAAAAAAAGTGAATAACAAAAATGGGGAAGTTGAGAACAATGCCATCCTACTGCCCTGTCATGGAGTTTAATTCCTTTTCCTGAAAACAAGCATTACCAGTTTGTGGGGTATTCTTAGAGAATATTCTATGGATATACCAGTATAAAATGTAAATCTTGTGTATATACATTTATCTGTGTATATATATCTTCATTTGTATTAAAATAATCGGTAGCAAAAAGCTTTAGACCTTGTTTTTTTAATTTAACAATGTATTTTTGAGATTGTTTCATTCATATATGTGAATGTTTTTGTCTTTTTTATTTTTTAAAGCTAAGACAATCTGAGCATTTTAATACCTATTTTTCTCTTGTAAGTGATTAGTTTGGTTTGTATTGTAAGCTAGATCATTCTAAGTTTCTGAAGAAAGCTCTGTATTTGTGTGCTCCGTCCATGGTATCCTGGGTCATTGTTCGCTAGAATGTTTCAAAGAAAGTTCAAAGAACCAGCTGTACTTCCAGAATTCTTAGAATAAGATAACATAGATAATTGGACATACTGGTAATATTTTTTGTTAATCTGAAGTTTAAGTGTTCATTAAGAATCGTAATATCCTTAAGAATGCTGTACGTCAAGTACCACATATTATCTTAAGATGAAATTCGGTATTTTAGCCACTGTTGTTTATGGTAGAAACATCTAAACTCTAGTAAAAAATTTAATAGTCCTTACCCTTTTTACAGGATTATGTTTAATATTTTTCTTGTTGTTACTAACATGCCTGGCTTCTGGAGGTTATTCCTTTCCTTTTATTTTATTTTATTTTATTTTATTTATTGAACTCACAACCTCGCACCTGCCAGGGCAGACGCTTAAGCCACTGAGCCGAACTCCCGGCCCTACTTTTTTGAGGCAGGGTCGCACTATGTAGCTCAGGCTGGTCTTGCGCTCGCATTGTAGCTCAAGCCGGCCTCGAACTCACAACACTCCTCCTACCTCAGCCTCCCGAGTGCTGTTTATTTTTAATATATAGTCAGATGCTGTTTTAAGTAATAGTAGTAAATGGTGGTCAGACCTCAGGGAGCCCAGCTATTCTATCAGTTTAGATGTTTTTGTGTCTTGAAATATAAATTATAAATTACTCTGTATTATAGGAGTTAGATCCAATGTCTATAATCTTTTTGTGATTATTCCAATAAAAGGCATACTAATCATTATTATATTTGTAAATAATTTAGATATTTGTAAGCAACTTAGATACTTTAAATGCCTCAATATAGGTAGATGGCTTTCTTTTTTTTTTTTTTTTAGGTAAATACCATGATTTAGAATGCCAGCTGATTCAGGAATTTACTAGTGCTCAAAGAAGAGGTGAAATCTCCAGAATGAGGGAAGTAGCAGCAGTACTACTTCACTTTAAGGTAAATAGTAAAAATTTAAAATAAAGACCAGTGTCCAGGGTTGTGGAGAGTGTACGAATTTTTTGTCATAGTCTATGATTTTTGCCTCCTAATTGTATAACTATATCAGCAATAATTTTCATTGTTTTAAATGATTTTGAATACAGTATATATTTTCTGTATCTGTGTAAGTGATAGTAAATCTCAGGTATATAATATTTTAGTAAAGATTTTATGTTCAGATATATTAATATTATATTAAGGAATTTTCATGTAGTTTGGTAAAGAAAATTATTATCATCTGCCTTCTTGCTTTTTAATGTATCTGCTTTAGTCAAACATGTTATGAAATAGGTCAAAAAATAAGAAAGTTGACCATAAATATCTGGTTAAATGTAGGCATCAAATAATATATGAAATGTGATTATTAAAAGAAATCCAGAGTGTCTCGGGTTGTTAATGCAAAGAAATATAAGATAGACATATCTTTCTGGAAAATGCTAAGAGAAATAGTTCTTGAACTGGGTGTGGTGGTGCATGCCTATAATCCAACGTTCAGAACCTGAGGCAGAAGAATTTAAAAGTTCAAGCCCAACCTGGGCTGCGTAATGAGACCCTGATCAATAACAAAAGAAATCTAAATAGATGAGAAATAAGAAACAATTTTTCCTTTAGTCTACTTCTTCATATTTAATCATCAGGTTAAAAAATGAAACTTTTTTACTGGAGTTTTCATTTTGATAACTTCTGAGTGAATATTAAGAGTGGCATTTGAGATACTGGTATCATTGTATTGCGGTTAACATGACAAGTTACTTTGTCTTAAACCATTTTATTGAAATGAATTCAGTTTAAAATAAATTCCCATACTGCCAGTTAAATAGAACTCTGCCCTAATCCTTACTAGGAAGAGAAATGTTTTGAATTTAAGAGAAAAAATAAGAAGGAAAGAAAGAAAGATACATGTATATATATGACCTTCAAGACCTTGAAGTCGCATGTGTGTTTGCCTGTCTGCACATGTGTGTTTTGCAGTTGAAACACATGGTTAGATGATTTTGAGGCAGAAATGACTACAAAGAACTCAGTTATAACTCAGCATTCTTCTTTCATCTAAAGTCCAACAAGTATATGTAGCAGCTGATCGGTTTTGTCATTGAAAATGAGAGAAGACACCCATGTTTAGTGAATCTGTACAGTTATCTTTATCTTTATGTCATTCCAGTAACTACTGATCATTCACTGGGACATAAAATACAGCTTTATTGCACTTAACAATTTTATTGCAGTTATTTATATTTTAATTGAACTGGAAACAGTGGTTAACAATGTGTTTGTTCTTTTTAGGGTTATTCTCATTGTGTTGATGTTTATATAAAGCAGTGCCAGGAGGTAACATACCTGTATATTTTATTTTTATGCTAATTGGAATTTTAAATCACATTTAAAAATTGAATATTCACTATGTAAAATGCTTCTGATGTTTAGGGTGCTTACTTGAGAAATGACATATTTGAAGATGCAGCAATACTCTGTCTACGTGTGAACAAACAAGTTGGAGATATCTTTAGTAATCCAGAAACAGTACTGGCTAAACTGATTCAAAATGTATTTGAAATCAAACTACAGGTAATTTTTAACAGTGACAAATTAATTGCTAAGGTAATGTGGGATTTCTTTTTAATATTTAAAGTTTAAAAAATTTAAGGAGAAAAAAATGTCAATTTTCAGGCTTTTAAAAAAATGGTTATTCATTAAGGAAAAGGTGCTAATCTCTGTCATCAAAACATATGCTTAAAAAATTTGTTATAGCTGTAGTAATAGTAATACAATATTGTGGTTAGGTAGCTTCAGAATTTTTTTCTTTTAAGTTCTTGCTCTGAACAAAAAAGACATTCTTGAAACAACGAAAATTACAAATGGTGTCTTGTAGAATTTTTTATGACATACTTACATGAAAAAATAAGATAGGAATTCAATTTATAATCTTTACTCCCATGCTTCTAGACATTTTCTTAATTATGGTTACCTCTAGGTTGAGCATCATTAAGTGTTTTAAACAATTTAGGACTTTTGATAGCTTTTAAATGTGCCAATATATGTTATGAGTCTCTATAATTGGGAGTCTGTTGTACAGCATTTCTCATGTTTACTGACCAGGGAGCCCTAATTTAGAGCTATGCCTATTAGTGTCTCACAGGACATTAGTGTTACTTAACCTCAGTTTGGAAAATGCTGTTTTAAAAAACTGATTCTAAGGATGTTTCAAAAGAAATTTGTTTTAAATTCTTAATATTTATGCCCAAGACTGATACAGATCTTCTGTAGGTAAGTATGAGAAGCAGTAAGATTTTAAAATTGGTTCTTAAATTTTTTATGATTGGTCCATTTTCTGTGGATTGCCTTTTTGATTGGACTTTAAGTCACAGTAGTTCAAAACTACATAGAATTTTAGAAGGACAATATATTGAGAAATTATACAAATTAGTATTTACTTAACAAAATGTTGACTTTCTTTTTTAGAGTTTTGTGAAAGATCAGTTGGAAGAATGTAGGAAATCAGATGCAGAACAGTACCTCAAAAATCTTTATGATCTATATACAAGGTATATTTTTAATTATTAGAAAATAATTGATCTCAGATTTTTTTTTTTGTTAGTACATTCTTGAGTTCATTCTACCACTGTTGCTGTTTCTAGACTGGTTCAGTCTAGAAATGAAGAAGTAGATATTTTTTGGATACGGTTTGTCAGATAGCAGTATAACTTTTAGCATTAAATGCCTAAATGTGTAGACTAGAGTTGTACAAAGAGGAGCATTATTAGTACATTAACTTGAGAAATTGGATATTATGCTTTATCCTAATGTACTGAGAAATGTAAGATGTTGTTTATTTTATTTTATTTTTGTCTTTTTGAGACAGGGTCTGACTATGCAGTTCAGGCTGTCCTTGAGCTCACTTTGTAGCCTAGGCTGGTCTTGAACTGACAGTGATCCTCCTGCCTCAGCCTCCCGAGTGCTCAGATTGCAGGCGTGCACCACCACGCCTAGCTTTTTGTAAGATGTTGTTTAAATGAAGATTCATGAATTTGTTTCTGATTTTAATTGGGAGCTAATTCACTGTTCTTTATTTTTGTCCAAAATTTAGTATAATTACATTTATCTGCAGTTAAAATTTTTGGAATTGCAAAAGGGAGTTACATACTCATAATAAATGGCAATTTCAGTCTTAAATCTTGTTTGTGAGTTTGTCTTGTGCTTTTGTAAATGGTATTCTTATGCTTAGAGAGACTCTTTCAGAAATTTCATAAGGAATTTTTTCCTTGAGTTTTTCCAAGTCTGTTTCTATTCTTTCATCTCTTCTGGGAGAAGTTTCTAAAAGTTACATTGAGGAAGTTTATCTGTACAATAACATTGCAGTGATCCTATTTTCAACAATGGGAAATAAAAAATCAGAGAAAAGTCCTTATGGGCAAAGACAGAAGGTGAACAGAATAGACCTGCGAGTCATGTTTTTCTTACTTTGTGGTAAATAGCATTAACACATACTTGAGTTCATTCTACCACTGTTGGTTGCTGTTTCTAGACTGGTTCATTGCTTCCATTTCTTTTTCTCGGTCATCCCTAAGAGTTTATGACTGTCCTGAAAGCCATATTACTCGTAATATTCTATTCTACTTTATATATAGCCTTGTAGAGATGCTTTCTGCATCCTAAATACAATTCCAGCTTTTAAAAATTGTTGTTTAATATAGGTCATTAAAGTCACATTATAAAAGTACATATCCTTAACATTGGTACTATACCTAAAATATACATTAATCTTTTTCTTCCCCCTTTCCATGAAAAGAACCACCAGTCTTTCCAGCAAGTTGATGGAGTTTAATTTAGGTACTGATAAACAGACTTTCTTGTCTAAGCTTATCAAATCCATTTTCATTTCCTATTTGGAGAACTATATTGAGGTGGAGACTGGTTATTTGAAAAACAGAAGTGCTTTGATACTGCAACGCTATTATGATTCAAAAAATCATCAAAAGAGATCCATTGGCACAGGAGGGTAAGTTCTTTTATTAAATCTAATTAAAACTAAAGGCATTAGGAACATTGTATTTGGGTTAACACATTAAAGTGAAAACTTTTAACCCATGGTGTTTATAGTAATCAAATGCTCTTGAACCACGTTGAAATGTCCTAACATAACATGATTAAAATGTAAAGCAGAAATTTGAATGTAAAACATTAAATCAGTAGTTTTAAGAGTTACAGTGTATAGGTTTTTTTTCCTAGAGAGTAAATCCTTCTAAGTTATTGACTAAGAGTCACATTTTTTATTATTGTAATTTAAAAAATATAGCAAATAATTTACAGTTTGATTTTTTTGTTTGTTTTTGGTCACTTGGTTATGAAAACGTTATGTTAAATTTGCTGTAAGTTGTTTATATTGTATCTCCCTGGACCTAGGTGATTCTGTCAGTGATGGTGAAGCTTTTAGAGCTTTCAGTAATACAAATAGCCCACTGTGGCACGTGTGCCTAGGTTCACCACCACTGCGCTAAGTGGATACAGAATGACTTGTGTGGTGCCATACAATCAAAAGTCCAGAGTATACACCACACATCACTTTCTTGTTTTCCAGTTTGTTTATTAAATATGATCAGAGAGAGGTTGTAATTAGGAGTAAGAGCAAGATCTGAAAGGTACTGGCAAGGAGTAGATGAGAAAAACTAAAGAACAGTCATAAGACTTTTTAAAAAATTGAGTTTACAACAATGAAACTATATACTCTAAAAGCAGAGGTTTTTTTTTTAATAACAAAAAAGAATGTATAGGGCATTAGAAAAACATCGGCAAGAAACACAAAAGAGCATAGAGTTTAACTTAAAAGATATACCATCTAATAAATGTTCCACATGACCCTCCATTACAAAGAAAAACTAAAGTATGTTACTGGATCTGGCTTAATATAGTGAAGAAATGTGTACTATGTTTAAATGATGAAATATATTTAAAAATCATCGAAACTTTGAAGTTTTATTTTAAGAACTCGTTATTTGTAATGTTAACGTACTTGGAATAGCTTACTTCCTGGAGAAAACAAATGAATTTTGGTTGTGTTAAAATTGTAAAACTGAAAGGGGTTTTAGAGATCATGATTCCATCTCTGCTTTTTTTTTGTGAGCAGCCTTCACAAAACTAACTACTATTAGAATTAAAACTTAGATCCCTTGGTTATTGGTCCTTTTTTGTTGTTGATAGTATATATTAAACCTGGGAGTACTTGAAGTTGAAATCGTATATAAAGTTGATTTTAAAAAAAATTTTTTTTGTATGTTATACTAGCATTCAAGATTTGAAAGAGAGAATTAGACAGCGCACAAACTTACCACTGGGGCCAAGTATTGATACTCATGGGGAAACTTTCCTATCCCAAGAAGTAGTGGTTAATCTTTTACAAGAAACCAAACAAGCCTTTGAAAGATGTCACAGGGTAAGAGTGATTGTAAATTTATTTAATTTGTATGTAGTTATGTGTTAAATCTTTTACAAGAAATCAAGCAAGCCTTTCAAAGATGTCATAGGTGAGTTCAATCCCCAGTACCAGAACAAAATAAATAAATAAAACTAATGAATTCAGTTTTAAAAAATCAGCATACAAAGTGTGCTGATTTTTACCATTTTACCATACCATTTAAAGAAAAAAAAGTAATGCAAGGCCAATTCATTATGACCTAAGATTTAGCTTAGTGGCACTAGCGCCTCCCTGGCAAGTACGAGGCCATGAGTTCTATCCCCGGTACCAAAAACAAACTCCAAAACCAAAAAACAAACAAACAAAGAAAACAAAGATGTCATAGGGTAAGGATGATTGTAAATTTATTTAATTTATATGTAATTGTGTATTTTAAGTTTTTCCCTGTCTATACAAAGATACAAATCTATTTTCTAGTTAGGAACAACATTTTGAAATTTTTTATTGACACATAAAACATATATATTTATGGGGTAGAATGTTATGTTTTGAGAGATACATATACTGAATAATGTTCAAATCATGGAAAGCATAGGTGTCTCCCCAAATATTTTTTATTCTTTGTGAAAACATTCAAAATCCATTCTACTAGCCTTTGTGAAATATGCACTATTCTAGCCAGGCCTGATGGCACACGTCTGTAATTTCAGCACTAGGAAGGCTGAGGCAAGAGGATCACCACAAGTTTGAGCTCATCCTGGGCTACATAATGAGTTTAAAGCAGCCTGAAGTACATAACAAAACCCTGTTTCAAAAACAAAAAAGAAAACAAAGTAAATATATATTTATATGTCATGTATATGCTATATTATTATCTGTAGTCCCCTGCAGATTGCAATAGAACACCTGAAATTATTTCTCTTAACCTAACTGTAATGTTGTACCTGTTGACCAACTTGTCCCTGTGGCTCCCTTTCCCACTCCCACACACTTCAGCCAACTTCTGTGAGATTTCCTTGTTAGATTCCACATTTATTTATTTTTCTTAATTTAAGAGAAAAAAGATACAGAAAAGGAAAACAAAAGGCAAGAGATAAACAATAACAAACCAATGCAATGACATTATAGGTTTACAAAACAAGATGATAGGAATTTGACAATGATTGTAATATTGCATATCATTACCTTTAGAAGTGTTGTTTAGATTTATTTATTTATTTATTTATTTTTTGCGGCACTGGGGACCAAACTCACAACCTCGCGCCTGCCAGACAGGCATTTAAGCCACTGAGCCAAACTCCCGGCCCTAGTTTTTTGAGGCAGGGTCACACTATGTAGCTCAGGCTGGCCTTGGGCTTGCGTTGTAGCCCAAACCGGCCTCGAACTCACAACGCTCCTCCTACCTCAGCCTCCCCAGTGCTGGAATTAAAGGCATGCACCACCATGCCCGGCTAGTGTTGTTTAGATTAACAGATATAGACATGTAAAATTGATCTAATCATATGAGTATTAACTGTTCTTTTTCAATAACTAATACATTTAGTAGTATAGTCCTTTTAGCTATCTTACGTATACCTATATACAAATTTGTCTTTTTCCTTTTCCCTTCCTTCTTTCCTCCTTTCCCCTGTCCCAATTACTTTTCCTCTTAGAGCAGTTACTTACCCTTACAAAGTATTTTTATAGATTTTGGATGGTATATACTTATTCAGTTTCTTACACTAGGGAGACAATACAGTGTTTACACATGTGAGTTTGATTTATTTCACTTATGAGTATAGTCTCAAGTCATGTCCATTTACTTATAAAAGTGTCCATGCAATCTTTCTTGATAGCTGAGTAGTACTCCATTGTATAACAATACTACATCTTTTTTATCTGTTCCTTGATTGATGGGCACTTGGGTTGTTTCCAAGATTTGGCTATTACAAATTGGGTTGCTATAAACATGGGTGCACATATATCACTGTGGTATGATGTTTTCAATTCTTCTGGGAAAATGCCCAGAAGTGGGATAGCTGGGTTGAATGGGATCTCTAATCCTAGCTTCTTGAGGAATCTCCACACTGATTTCCACAGTGGTTGCACCAGCCTATCCTCTCACCAACAGTGAAGAAGAGTTCCTTTTTCCCCACAGCCCCTGCAGCATTTCTTATTGGTTGATTTCTTGATCTTGGCCATTCTTTCTGGGGTGAGATGGAATCTGTGTTGTTTTAATTTGCATTTCCCGAATGACCATTGATGTTGAACATTTTTTCATATATTTATTTGCCATTTGTATTTCTTCAGCCAAGAAGTGTGTATTCATCTCAGATGCCCATTTTTGGATTGGGTCCTTGAATTTTAGGGGTCTGATTTTTTTTTTTTAATTCTTTATATGTTTTAGATAGAAGTCCTTTGTCTGAGGGACAGTTTGCTATGATATTTTCCCAATTCGTGGGTTTTCTTTTCATTCTGTTGGAGGTTTACTTTGACATGCAAAAACTTTTTAGTAAGATGAGATCCCAGTTGTTGATTCTGGGAAGTATTTCCTATGCAGTTTGATTTTCGTTCATGAACTCTCTGCCTACTCCTATGTCGTCAAGATTTTTACCTACTTTGTCTTCCAGCAGATTTAGTGTCTCTGTTTTAATATTCAGATCTTAGATCCATTTTGACTTTAGTGCATGGAGATAGACATGGATCTAGTTTTAGTTTAGGGCATATGGAAAGCCAGTTTTTCCAGCACCACTTATTAAAGAGGCTATCTGTCTTCCAATGTACATGTTTGGCCCCTTTGTCAAATATAAGGTGGCTGGGTGTGTTTGTAGCTGTATCTTCTAATCTTTTCCATTGATCTTCAGGTCTGTTTTTATTCCAGTACCGTGCTGACTTTATCACAGTAGCTTTGCAGTATAACTTCAAGTCAGGGATTGTGATGTCTCCTGCCTTTGTTGCCCAGAATTGTCCTTGCTATTCTAGATCTCTTCTGATTCCAGATGAATTTTAGGGATGATTTCTCTAGCTCTGTGAGATATGCAAGTGGTATTTTGATTGGGATAGCATTAAATCTGTGTAACAATTTTGGGAGAATGGCCATTTTCACAATGTTTGTACTTCCTATCCATGAACAGGGAATATCTTTCCATTTTCTGAAATCCTCTTCAATTTCCTTTTTCAGAGTAATGTAATTTACACTGTATAGATCTTTTACTTCCAGTGTTAGGTTGATTCCTAAGTATTTCATTTTTTTGATGCTATAGTGAAGGGTGTGGTTCCCCTTATTTCTCAGTGAGTTTGTTTGAATGCTCTTGATTTTTCAGTGTTGACCTTGTATCCAGCAACATTACTGAATTTAGTTATTACATCTAGAAGTCTTTCAGTGGATTTTTGGGGGTCTTCTATATGGAGTATCATATCATCTGCAAATAATGGTAATTTAACTTCTTCTTCCTCTATCCTTACTCCTTTTATTTCTCTCTCTTGTCTGATAGCTCTAGCTAATGTTTCCAGAACTATATTGAATAGGAGTGGTTATGATGGGCATATTTGTCTTGTTCCTGATTTTAGGTTGAAAGTTGCCAGTTTTTCTCCATTTAGTATGATGTTGGCTGTTGGTTTATGATATATGGCTTTTATCAGGTTGAGGTAGAGATCATCTATTCTGATTTTCTGTGGGGTTTTTATCATGAATGAGTGTTGAATTTTGTCGAAAGCTTTTTCTGCATCTATTGAGACGATCGTGTGATTCTTGTCCTTGGCTCTGTTTATATGATGTATTACATTTATTGATTTGCATATGTTGAACCATCCCTGCATTCCTGGGATGAATCCCACTTGATCAGTGTGTGTCATCTTTCTGATGACTTGTTGCATTGTATTTGCCAGGTTTTTTTTTTTTATAATTTTTGCATCTGTGTTCATTAGGGAGATTGACCTGTAGTTCTCTTTTTTGGTTGGGTCTTTTTCTGATTTGGGTATTAGGGTAATACTTGCTTCCAGGAATGATTTAGGAAGACTTGCTTCCCTTTCAATTTCATTGAAGAGTTTGAGGAGTGTTGGCATTAAGTCTTCCCTAGATTTCTTGTAGAATTCAGGTGTGAATCTGTCAGGACCTGGGCTTTTCTATGTTGATAAGGTTCTAATTACATTTTCAATTTCATTAACTGAAATTGGGCTATTCAGCAGTTTTACACCTTCTTGATTCAGCTTTGGTAATTCATAGGTTTCTTGGAATCTGTCCATTTCTTCTGTGTTATTGAACATATGGGAGTAAAGATTTTCAAAGTAGGTATTGATGATCTGTATTTCCACAGGATCTGTAGTGATTTCACCCTTTTCTTATTGCATGGATTTGAGTTTTTTCTTTCCTCTTTTTGATAAGGTTGGCTAGGAGTTTATCAATTTTATTTATTCTTTCAAAGAACCAGCTCTTCAATTCATTAATTCTTTGTATTGTTTTCTTCGTTTCAATTGCATTAATTTCTGCTCTGATCTTTATAATTTCCTCTCTTCTTTGGGTTTGGGCTTGACTTGTTCTTCTTTTTCTAGAAGTTTGAGGTGCAGCATTAGGTTATGTGTGTTCTTTCCATTTTTCTGTTGTGGGAGTTTAGTGCTATAAATTTCCCTCTGAGGACTGCTTTCCTTGTATCCCACAGGTTCCCGTAATTTGTATTTGCATTTTCGTTCAATTGTAGATATTGTTTAATTTCTTAATTTCTTCTGTGACCCATTGATTGTTTAGGCGAGTGTTATTTAATTTCCATGTGTTTATGTAGTTCTTGTGGGGTTTTCTTGTCATTAATTTCCTCTTTTATTGTGCTATGGTCAGATAATATGCATGGAATTATTTCAGTTCCTTTGCATTTACTTAAGCATTCTCAGTGGGCTAGTATATGATCTGTTTTAGAGAATGACCCATGTGCAGCTGAGAAGAATGTGAATTCTGATGTTGTTGGGTGGAACATTCGGTATACATCTACTAGGTCCATGTGTTCACAAGTTTGATTCAGTTCTGTTATTTCTTTGCTGATTTTTTGTTTGGTTGATCTGTCTCTTTGTGACAATGGTGTGTTAAGGTCCCCCGTTATAACCGTATTATTGTTTATTTGGTTTTTCATGTCTATTAAGGTTTGTCTTACATAGTTGGGTCCTCCCACATTTGGTGCATATATATTTATGATCATAATTTCTTCCTCTTGAAGTTTTCCCCTAACAAGTATGTAGTGACCTTCTTTATCTCTTTGGATCATTCTTGGTTTGAAGTTTGCATTGTCTGCAAACAAAATAGCTACCCCTGCTTTTTTCTGGGTTCCTGTCACATGGAGTATTGTTTTCCATCCTTTGATTTTTAGTGTGTGAATTTCCTTTTGAATTAAATGTGTTTCTTGTACACAGCATATTGTTGGATTTTGTGTCTTAACCCACTCTGTCAGTGTTTCTTTTTATTGCTGAGTTGAAACCATTTACATTGATTGATATAACTGATATGTACTGACTCATCCCTGTCATGTTATCTTTCTGTTGTTGGTTTTCTACTTTTTCTGTTTAATTGTTTGTCCTGCTTAGTGGTTTCCTTTTGCTGTTTGTTGTTCTTAGGATTGTAGTTATCTTTGTCTGTTTCTAGAGTGTCTTTCAGTACTCTTTGTAGTGTTAGTTTGGTGGCCATGAATTTCTTCAGTTGTTCTTTGTCATGGAAGTACCTTATTTCTCCATCAATTTTGAAAGGTAGTTTTGCAGGATATATCAATCTGGGTTGAAAATTGTTTTCTTTCAGGATTTGAAATACTTCACGCCGAGCTCTTCTTGACTTGAAGGTTTGTTTTGAGAAGTCTGCCGTAATTCTGATAGGCTTTCCTTCATAGGTGATCTGTTTCTTTTCTCTGACAGCTTTTAGTATTCTGTTCTTGTGCTGAATTTCTGATATCCTAATTATATATCTAGGTGAAGATTTATTTTGGTTATGATTAATTGCAGTTCTGTATGCTTCATTTATGTGTATATCAGATTCTCTTCCCATGTTTGGAAAATTTTCTGCTATTATTTCTGCAAATAGTCTTTACAGGTCATTTGTATTGACCCTTGCTTTTTTGTTGACACCTATTGATCTTACATTGTTTCTCTTTGCATCATCTTGCAGCTGTTGAATTGTTGTTTCCTGGTTCCTTGTTATTTTTAAGAGATCTTTTCTTTTGTGACCATAAACTTCCATTCTGTCTTCAAGGTCTGAGAGTCTATCTTCAGCTTCTTTCAAGTGGTTTTGCCAACTTTCAATGAAATTTTTAATTTTCTGAATATCCCTTTGAGTCTATTTTATGCATTCATGTTATGTCTTATACTGTTCATTCAAAGTTTCCATCATTTTCTTATGTTCTTTTTTTTTAATCTTGATCTTCTTTAGATACACACAGCAGTTCTTTCGTAATGTTTGTCATTTCATTTTTTACCTGAGCGATTATTTCTGATGTGATTTCCTCTATAGCTTCATGGAGTTGTTTCTTTACTTCATTTGCTATCATTTCAGAAAGTTCAGTTGTATAATTCCCAGTGTCTTCTATTTCAGTGTCTCCTGGGTTTGTTCCTGGTAGGCTAGGGGAGTGAGACTTCACCTTGGTCTTCTGTTTTCTCATTTTCCTCTGGGACCTGTGTGGCTGGCCAGGCAGCCTCCTGATGGATTGCAGTGGAACACTGCACCTGGTAGAGCTTCAGTCCTCCAGTATCTCTGTGGCTGGCCAGGACACACCCCCAAACTATGGCACTGGATCCTTGTGCTCAGTGGCCAGTGAGGTTGGTAGTGTCTTCCCCTGATGTACTTTGTTAGGTTGCTCTGGGACCCTGGGCTGGGCAAAGCTTGTATCCTCCCTGCAGGTAACAGGGGGACATCCCTGGAGCATGTCGCTGGGGCCTAGAACCTGGCCATGTAGAGTTCAGAAGCTCTGCAACAAAGGTGGCTAGCAGAGATACACCCCTGACGTGTGGCGCTAGGGCCTTACACCTGGCTGGGTGGAGTTCAGAATCTCTGGGACCCAGGTGGCTAAGTGGAGTGCACCCCAGAGTGTGGCACCACTGGTATCTTGCATCTGGCTGCAAGGAGTTCAGAGCCTCTGGAGTGCGGGGCTAGCCAGAGCATGCCCCCAGTGTATGGTCTTTACCTTATTTTAGATCTCAAAAAATTTTCAGTTTTTTCCCATTCAATGTGATAAAAGTTATGGGCTTGTTATAAATATAAGGCTCTTATTATGTCAGTGTACATTCTGTCCATAAGTAATGACTCACACTTTTTATCTTGAATATTGAATTTTATCAGATGCTTTTTTTATATGTATTAGGATGACCTTATGATATTTGTTCTTCATTCTGTTGATGTGGTGTATCACATTTATTGACTCATTAGTGATCTGTGCATCTCTAGGATGAATTCTGTTTGATCACGATGAATAATCTTTTGGATGTGCTGTTGGATTTAGTTTGCTGCGTTTTGAGGATTTTTTGTATCTGTGTTTATCAGAGATACTGGCATGTAGCTTTCTTTTTTGTTGTATTCTTGTCTGGCTTTGTTATCATACATAATATGTCTGAAAGAATTTCCTCTTTTAAGTTTTTTTAAGTAACTTGAGAATTGATGTTTATTCTTTAAATATTTGGTAGAATTTAGCTGTGAAGCTGTCTGTTCCTGAGCTTTTCTTTGATGGAAGACATTTTATTATTGATTCCATTTCATTCTTCATTATTAATCTGTAGTAGTTTCTTCTTTTTTGTTTATTTTTTTTCTTTTTTCTTCATGATTCAGTCTTGGTATGATGTTACTATCCAAGAATTTATCCTTTCTTCTAGAATATCAATATTTGTTGACCGATAATTGTTCTCTAATGACCCTTTTGTATTTCTACAATGTGACTTGTATTCTTTCTTATCTCATTATATAAAGAGAAGTTCTTTTTCTTAGTCTAGCTTTGTTTATCTTTTTTTTTT
>RJWM01027415.1:0-26837 GCA_004363535.1 Dasyprocta punctata
TATCATTTTCATTTAGCTTTATGGACTCACAACTACATAATCTAATTGTCTTAAAGTTCACTTACTTCCAGGATGTTTCAATTTCCAGCTTCTGCTGTGAACCTGCTCAAATTCTTAAGATGGATTGTACTGAAAACTTTACTAAAAACATGATCACTTATTTTGTTGGTGCTATATTTGGTTTTTTTCCCATCTCAGTGATATTATTCTCTTATTATAAAATTATTTCTTCCATTCTCAGAATTCCATCATCTGATGGGAAGTACAAAGCTTTCTCCACCTGTGGTTCTCACTTGTCAGTTGTTTGTTTATTTTATGGAACAAGCATTGGGATGTACCTTGAATCCACTCTGGTGCATTCTTCCAGAAAGAGTGTGGTGTCTTCTATAATGTACACAATTGTGACTCCTATGCTGAATCCCTTCATTTATAGCCTGAGGAATAAAGACATTAAAAATGCCCTAAGAAGCTTCTACAGCAGAAAATTCTAGAATCAGCACTTGAGGCAACCATATAGAGTAGACGTGGAAAGAGGCATAGATACTAAACATCTAGTTTTGTAAAGTCTAACTTCTGGATATTGTTTGGTAGTTTGGCGCATTAACTTCTTAGCATATTTCATATCAGAATTCTGAATGAAAGGTTCATGAGATTGGAAGAGAACAGTGTGATTAAAATGGATACAAATTTTTAGTTCTGGAAAATAAACATTTTTGGATATGCATAATGGCAGTTGTTGCAGAGCAATGGTAATGCAATTAATGATACTGAAGGAATAGTTAAATATTAATTGTTATATACATTTTCCCCACAATAATAATGGAAATACAAAAGAATTTTTTTCTTTTGTTTAAAAAAAACAGAAACCAATTGCGTAGCAGACATAAACTTTCATCATTTTTCATGCCTATATCTTGTAATCTGAACAACTAATTTGAAGATAACAACATGTAATATATTAATTGTTGTTAATCCCCTATTATTTTTTTTGAAATTCTGTATCATTGTTTTTATTTTTTTTTTGTTTTTTAAACTTCTTCCCATATACCAAAACAAGTATAAATAAACCAAAATCATGTATCATTCCTTTTCTGTTCTTTTCCTTCCTCAAGTCTAATTAATAAATTAAATCATAAATAATAAAATTAATAATTAGTGCTACTTAATACTAACTAATAAATTTCTTTATTATTCAAATGAATGAAACAGTTAGTTATGAGCCAGGGGCATTGATCCTTCAAGATAATATAATAGTAAGTGATCACCCTATGTCTAAAGAAATTCAGTTTAATGCCTCTATACCTCTGTCTCTGCTTCTTTCCATTTGAAAGGATCTCGATCGCACCTGTTTGACATGGTATTCACAGAAATGCTATAGATAGGGACTGAGCCTTCACTGGGCTCTTGATGGGGAGAGACACACTGATTCTTCATTTCCTTGTTCATGACACAGCAGAAATTCTGAGCAAACAGTTAGTGTGAGTGAGGGGTGAAGAAAAGACTGTCTAATGCATTATTTTGTCATCCTGAAGACAAACATGACACTTGGTGGAGGAAACACCAGTATGCAGCATTTCAGCTAAGTGTACCATAAAATAGTGGTTCTAGCTTGTGCCTGCAATCGACATTGCAAACCCATCCTTACCAAAACCATCTGCTTTAAACCTGCGCCTACTTCCCAGTGATATCAAGTCCCTGATCCCTTCAAAAAATGTGCTTCTCCAAATTGTTTTCTTAGGGATGCTAAAGTTTTGTCAATGACATTTGGAAAAAGAAAATAATGAATAATGATAGCAGATACTATTTTTTAGGCGTCTTGACATGCCAGCTTTGGTTTTTGTGTCATGTATAGCTTGTGTCATTTCATCTTCACAGTCTCACATTGTTATTGTTTCCTAGAAAAGCCAGGAACCCTGAATTTCTGTAACTTCTGTTATTCTTTAGTTAGAATACAATGATTCATTTTTAAAAAATTGATCTGTTTGAGGAAAGACCTAGGGCATATTTACTGGAGCATCATAGCATCAATGTGCTGTTGACAATGCAAGCAGGCATTTCAAGTCCCTGTCATTGTAGGAAAAATCTTCTTGTTCACTGTGCTCTTTGTGTTGGGAGTTTGGGTACCTGATGGCAGAGAATGATGGGTGGCAATTGCTGTGTCTATTAAGGGATGGATTCCAGTGAATGACAGGGAAACAACACAGAAATATTTGTATGTTAATTTATCACAAACCATTTTCTTAGTGATATTCTTCATATGACTATGGGCAAAATAATTTCATCTCCTTTTTGTAGAGGAGAGTGTACCTGCGATAGGAGGTAGTAAAATGAACATCTTTGTTTTGTATCCTTCTCTGGTTCTCTAATCAGAATGCCTGCAAATGTCCCCATTCTCTGCACATATCCCTTAATGGTAAGGGGGTCAGTAACTCTATTCTCCACAGTGTGTGTGCCGTGCAGGCTAAAAAGGGATTTTATAAACATTGAAGCATTGTGGTTTAATAAAATAAATAATTCATTTATTAAAGAAATAGTGGGTCTATTGAAAAATATGTCAAAGGGCAGCAAAGCCAGTGACGATGTGAGACTCTACTGTGTGTGTTAACGAGAGGAAAGGGATAAAATTTTACTTGACTCTTTCACTTTTTGCTTCTTTGTTTTTTTCTTGGGAAAATTCTTGGATTCAATCTGAACAACCGAATGCTGGAGATACTAAATGGAATTAGAGGTCCATGTGCCAGTGATATAGATCTAAAAAAGAGCAATTTTCTCCTGTCTCTCATTCTATGGGACAGAAGGAAAAACATAAATGTGCAGTTAGAAAAACACTAAGTATTTTGAAGCCGCACTGATTATGGTAATATTTTGAGGTTAACACATAGTCCTATTCTTGATGCTTCTGTGTCAAATAAGGTAGAGATCCAGGATAATTAATAATTAAAGAGTCACTGCACATCAATTACAAAACATCTGTGTATATATAAGAGCAAAAATACATTACAGAAATACAAAAACAGAAGATGTTAGAAGGTATTTTACGTAACTCTCATGAAGATTAACTGTGTCAATATTGAAAATAACACAAAGCTTGTGTCTATCTTCATTTTATCTATTAATGACAGAGATTATAAATGAGACAGCCAGTATCTATCTCCTCCTTATTCAATGCAGTTGTATAAACTAGAAATCAACTGAGGTCACAATGCTGAGTGTATGTGACATCAAACCCTCCCCTGGTCACTGAAAAAAATTAAAATGTTGCTTTTTCGGTCACTAAGCATTCGCATTTTTTCTAACCATCAGAATAGCGTAAGAGACACCTGTGGAATCTCTTTAAACACTTTCCACTTTCTTGCGTAGGACTGAAATCAGAGAACAATTGATATCTTTCCTTTTCAGATTCTGTGTTCTTGGTCTTCTGCCACCATTCGCCTGAGTGTTTATGAGGTGGCTGTATAGGAAAGGAAGTGAAAATCACAGGATTGCATAATGGAAGAGTTCTATGATAACTAGTTTGATAGAAATAAAAACCACTGCTGCTCATTTTAGAACTCAAGTCTGCCTTCTTTGCATGTAAATACTTTGAAATTCAAATGTGTTCAGAGTGTTGGAGATCTCTTTCTTACAACCATTATTTCTTTTCAAAAAGCATCAAAACCATACAGAACTACAAAATCTCCTGAGTGTCTCAGAATTGTATCTCATGGGCCTCTTGGGGATTCAGAATAGCAGCCCTTCCTGTTGGTACTGTTCCTATCCGTGTATCTATCTGTTCATGATGTCTTGGAATGAATGCGCCTCAACCTGGCCTTAGCCTCTGGCTTCCACCTCCACACCCCCATGTTCTCTTTCCTCTCTGGCACCGCTCAGCTGACATCTCTTCCTTTTTAACTGTGGTCCTGAAGATGATTATGGAAATCCAAATTCACTGTGGAGTCACCTGCTCTGTGGGTTTCGAGACACAGATACATCATTTTATAATTCTTGATTGTATGAATGACATGGGCATGACAGTAATGGCCTTTGAGAGGTTTGCAGCCGTTACTTACCCCTTGCATTGTCCTTTCACCATGACCATTTCCCTGAATTGCCTTTCGTTTAGAGTACTTTTATATTCACCTTTGGTATTCCAAGCTGCACAATATGTTTGCATTGCAATTTCTCTATTTAAAAGATGTATGTATTGCTCATTCTTTGGAAAATTTCTGAAGTCCTTAATGTCACCTGGCTTGCTTGACTTCTTCAATAATTACATACTCTTGAATTTTCTGGAGCCATATTTTTTCTCTTATCCTGTTTTTTTTAACTTTATTTAAATTTATTGCTACAACTGGGTATACGTAAGGATCACATTGGTTATAGGGAATTTGTATGTGTACATAATATATCTTGAATCCTCTTTTTCCCCCTTCCCATCTCCTCCCTTCAAACCCTATTCTTCTACCTGTTCATACAGCCCTGCTTTCATTTTATTCTTCTTTTCCCATCATTTTGTTTTTCTTCCTTCCTTTCCCATCTCCCTCCTTAGTTCTCTTTTCCTTTTGGACACTTTCTTCTAATTTCACAATATCTATTGTACATTTTAGTCTTAATTTATATTTTCAGCTTCACACACCAGAGAGATAATGTAACGTTCACACATGGGGAGTCATGCTTTTACATTTTTTCATTTACATCATCTCTTACTTTTCTATAAAACTGTTATTTCAATTCTGAAATCCATTACTGGGAATTTTAAAGACTGCCATCTTTCATGGAATGGTTTACGTGTCAGATTTTGTTTATTTTATGTAACACCTTGGAGTACCTGGTGTTACGTTTTCATTGACCTACACTGTGGTCATTCCTACGCTGAGTCGTTTCATCCTCAAACTAAGGGAAAACAATGCTAAAATGCCCTAAGCTGATGCTTCTGTAGGCCAGTCTAATTTAGTACATTTGACATCCAATGTAATTAAAATTTAGAAAAACTCCAAAATTCAGTATATTGATCTGTAAATACTGCTTCCTTGATCACATTATTTTGTCAATTTATTGGTGTGAATTCATCATCACAAATTCATTGTTTATAGTAGAATGTTAGTTTCAAGAGCTTTGTAAGGAAAGATTATAGAGTTTTAGAATTAGATACAAACTTTTAATTTGTGAACCTCAAAAATTTCTGGAGATTGATGATGATGATGGTTTCACAGCAAAGTGTATGCAATTAACGGCAATGGGGAGTACACTTACTATGGTTCAATGGTAAGTTTCTGTTGTGTGTCTTTTACTATAGAAAAATGAAAATAAAGAGTACGTGGATCTTGCAAAAATATAGAAAAGTAAAATGTATAGAAAATAATAATTCCTGCTAACTATGGGAAAACATCAAATATACTTGTGGATTTTATTTTTCCTTGTGTCTCCTTTCTTCTTTTAGTGTTATTTTCTTAGAGATTGTGTAACAGGCACCCATTTGAATAGTTTTAACCTCTGAGTATTGTGCTCCATGATCATGTAATAATAATAATCTTGTCCCTCCAGCCCTTCATTTGATTACTGTAAGTTGGCTTCCTATCTGTGTCTCCTACTCCATTGATGGCTGCATCTGGAAGCTCTTATCTGACTTTTTATTCATATAAACCCTGAGAACTGTGACTGCAGCTTTACTGCTCAGCAGACTTGGAGGGCTGGTCTTGGGATCTGTACTCCTTGGTCATGACACAGCAGAAAAATGACATCAACCAGTAATGGCATTGGGAGGCCAAAGATACTCGAAATAACACTTAGAGTTGTAGTTTCCCCATCAAGAGAACAAAACATTGCTATTTTTATAGCCAGACGGGAGGATTCTAATATTCCATGTTTGCACCACCAGGACTGTGAAATGTGTGCTCTTGATTGTGTTGAATGTACTGCAAAACCCATTCAAAAATTGCTTTCCATACACTTTGGTTCTATTTCCTATATATATCTCACTGATAACAGCAGAAACTGGGTGCCCATAAACTGTTTCCTCTGCAGTTTAAAAGGTTCGTTATTGTAGCTCCAATCCATTTGAAAAATTGTATTCTTCTATAACCTGATTATTTCCATAGTGATAGAATATTTTATATGCAAAAGCCCATATTGACCAAATACCTAATTTGCAAACTTTCCTTAGGTGCCCACATATGGGCACTTTTATACTTCCTTCAGTGAGCATGGCCCAGCAAGGTGGAGAGATTGACATTCATTGTGGGTAGAGTAATAGGTTCCTGATAGGTTCTGATTTTTTATTGTAAGGCTCCAATTCCAAGGCACTGTCCTGGCATCTGCAGTCAACAGGAAATCTTATTCTATACACAAGTTGAAATTTCATGATCAGCAGTCAGGCAAGAATTGTTATTAGACATAACTTGCAGATATTTTAAGTGTGTTTGTTGAATGTAAGATAATGCGGAAGAAAAGGACTGATTTTTTAATGAGAATATTTGATTTACGTAAAATTGCTCAGGCATGTATCAATTGTTGAAATTAAAAATTATTTTCCATGTATACTTTTAAAATTCTCACTTCTATAATACAGAGAAGGGCAAAAGAAATTTGAAAAGATTGTAGTAATAATAAAATGACAAGTTCAGTCATGTCCTCTTCTGATAATGTAATGTGTCATTTTTTTAAAAGTATTTTTATACATTGGAGTATATTAAGCTACAAAGAAGGTTAAACCTAAGGTAAATAGATGCAACTTGAGATCACAATCATAAGTGAAACAAATCAGACACACATTTATAAATATCATATTGCCTCCCTAGTATAAAAAATAGAAGGAGTAAATAAGATCCAAACTATACAATAGATGCTGTAAATGTGAAAGGGAAAGAAACTGCTCTAAAGGAAACAATAATTGGGATGGGGGAAAAGAGAAATGAAAGAAGGGAAAAGATTGTATATATATATGATAGGTAACTACACCACTAATCTCTATTAGTACATTGAATAGAAGTTTGTGCTTTCATTATTTTACTGTTTGATCAGATTTTTCATGCTTATATCTTATAATCTGAGCAACTACTTTGAAAATAATTTTACACAATATATTAACCATTGTTAATCTCCTATTATTTTGTTTTGTATTTGTGTATCATTGTTTTTATACTTTTTTGTTTAAAAATAAAAATAATTTAATGTAGCTGCATGTATTCCACAGAGACACTTACATGTACATGTCACAGTAACCTAGTGTATATCAGAGATAGTAGGTGTTACATTGTAGACTACATTGTAGACAAGCTTCAGGCTCTTTTTGATAAGTTTTTCAAAGAACTTTTTGTGGATGCATAAATCAACAGACAAGGAAATAGTGGGAAAAATCTACTCACCAAATTCTTGCAGTAGTAACGTTTGGAGGACAGGCAGACAGGAGAATGGAATCACGAGTAGATACTCAGACCTCAAATTCCATAGGCATAAAAACAGAAAAAAGATTCACAAAGAAAATGGGATAATATTTCAAATCTCCATCGAATGTTGGCTGTAGAGCAATATTATTATATGTTTAAATTTTAATAAAGGTAGCAGCTGTTATTGAAAGTAGTAATCCTAGTACTAACATGAAAGTATCTTAATAAATGTAGATTTCAATTTGAAGACAGTAAAATTTATATTATTCACAGCCATTTGAATACTTTAAAGTACCAATCACTAATGAGTCTGAGAACCACTACTGTATGCAATTTTACAGATTTTTAAAATTATCCTTTTTGCAGCAAAACTGTAAAACAGCTATGGGAGGAGTGATGGGAAATTGAAATTGCACATGGAATATGCGAATCGGTCAAAATGAAACTCGATTTGTATGACCAATAAACAGTGTGATAAACTTAATTATTAGCTACATTTTTAGGTGAATAAACAACTGGACTATGTTTTATATATTTTCCTGTAATTGTCAAGATTGCATTTTTCATAATGAAATCATAATGGAAGTTGACCGATAAACCTGAGTTTTACTCAGGTAACTCAATTAGGAGAATTGAAATCCATATCTAGGTTTGAAATCAAATCTCGACTTTGGGTTTTTCTTTTGCTAACTTTCTCAACCATTTATACACCAGAATTTATAATCCGAAAAATAGTGAAAGAATATTCACAGACTCCCTGACATATATGGAAAAAAATTGAGATTAAATAGGTTGATCAATCAATCAATCAATAAACCCTGCATACAATTAGAAAATTGAAAGTAAATTCTTTTTCTTTTTCCATACTGGGGCTTGAACTCATGACTTTGTGCTTGCCAGGAAGGTGTTGTGCCACTGAGTTATACTCCCACCCCTGAAAATAATTTCTTCTTTATTTTTTTGTCTTTTTGAGACCTGGTCTCACTATGCAGTTCAGGCTGGCCTTGAACTCACTTTGTGGCCCAGGGTGGCCCCAAACTCACAGTGATCCTCTTGCCTCAGCCTCCCAAGTGCTGGAATTACAGGCATGCACTGCCACACCTGACTTGAAAGTGGTTTCTTATCATTTACTAGTTTTTAAACATCAACAGTGCAATGTGTGCTATACCATTTATATGATCTGTAACTATCATTGATTGCATACATTTAAATAATGTATATATTTGAAAAATTGAAATTTATCAAAACCAAGAATGACTGGTGTATATTGCAATTTTTAAAAAGAATAAAATTTGAATGAACATTTAAATTCATAAATAGTCAACTAATAAATGAGTTGATGATGAAATCCTTAAAAGATAACCCTAACCCTAAACCTAGAAGATAAATGGAACAAAGCAACTGTATGTAATTATGAACCATAAACTTTAATTTCATCTTCAGGTCGCGCAGTCCTAGCTCTTCTGGTGCTTTCAATATTTACATCAAAGGGGATTTAACTACCGTCTTACATTAAAAGAAACTATATTTGTATAATTTTAATGTTCTTTAACTAGAATGGTATTTTTTTTCTTAAAATGGGAAGGCTGTTTTCTATTGCATTTCTCCGAAAAGATCATGCTGTATTTCACTGCGATCATGAACTTGTTATTATTTATATTCCTGGTCTTCTAACATGTTCAGTTGACTACTTGAATGGATGTGTGTATGATAGACACAAATAATGCAAGAATTCTAGGAAGCATGGTTTTGTCACAAGTGAAAAATACCATTCAAGGTTGATTTGCCTGAAGTGTGAATACACTCCTGATTGTTTGAATTCAAAATATATTCAGAGTACTGGGTGCCAATTATCTGTGCCTTGTTCCCACCCTCTCCTCTATTTCAAATACTGTCCAAGCAATACAGAACAACAAACTGTAAAATGTATCCCAGAATTCCAACACAGGAAACTCTCAGAGGACCCAGATTTATAGCCTCTCCTCTTTTTACATTTTCATCATCCTGGCCATCAGCTCTCCCATCTCCACACCCTCATGTGCTTCTTCCCCTCCAACCCATCCTAGGATGACATCTGTTTCAACCCCACCATTGTCACTAAGATGAGTATCATTCATCCTCTACATGGGTCACCTGATGCAGATTTCTATCTGTGTCCTTCCTGAAAGTATGGATGACGTGGTTCTGACTGTAAAGTCATCATTCTAATAATTATGGCAAGGTCCTTAGAATTTGTAACAAAGTGGACCAATTTGGCCAATTGTGACCTCTGTGCATTGAACCTCCAAGGTCAAAAAACAGTTAGACATGAGCCCAGACCTGCAGCCCTTCAGTTCAACATCTCTTTTAAAGTTGGTTTCACAGGCATGTCTCATCTTTGGTGTTTTCACATGCATTTCTCCTCTTCTGCTTTTTTTTTTTTTTTTTTTTTTGCGTCAGAAAGTTCCTATCTGAGGCATGCTCATATCAATCCTGAGGAGAGAGCCTATAATATGATCTATGACTCAGATTATAAGCAACCCCAGATGCAGTCCAAGGGGAGGGAGGCAAAGATTGGAGAAAAGAAAGCTGGGGGAGCTTTCCTTCTCACGAGCATAAATGTCCGGTTTGAGCAAGATAATGTTAGAAAAAAGGTGAACATTCAAGATATTAGCACTGAGAAGTTGATGACGTTGAACGTGGTGGGGGTTGCTGCAATCTTATATGAAGGTTTGCTTGCTTCTCAGAGAGGCCTAATTTTTTTTTTTTTTTTTTGTGGCACCGGGGATCGAACTCACAGGCTCACACCTGCCAGACAGGCGCTTAAGCTGCTGAGCCAAACTCCCAGCCCTGGTTTTTTTGAGGCAGGGTCGCACTATGTAGCTCAGGCCGGCCTTGTGCTCGCTCTGTAGCCCAAGCCGGCCTCGAACTCACAATGCTCCACCTACCTCAGCCTCCCGAGTGCTGGGATTAAAGGCGTGCACCACCACGCCCGGCTTTTTAATTTCTATAAATATTTTACCAGCAATAACCCAAATAGGTCACAGGTAACATTTCTTAGGCTGTTATTATAGTTGATACATTGTGTCAACTTGAGAAGTTTAGAAGTTTAACTGAGAGACTCAACAGAGAGCCAGGGTTCTTACTTTGTAAATAACCTCATCCTGTGCAAAGTAAGGCAAGGAGATTTGTGAACTACACCCACCCTGGAGGGAGGGGGTGGTCTGTGTACAATATAAGGGAGAAAAACAGGCTTGCTCTTGCCCCTTTTACTCTGGCTGCTTTTTGCTCTGACTGCTGCCTTGAAGTGTCCCAGTGCCATGCCACCGTGCCTTGGAACCAGCTGATTATGGGCTGAAACCTCCACAAACAGTGAGCTAAATAAACCTTTCCTTCCTTCATTTTGGGTGTTGGGTGTTTTGTCCCAGCAATGAATGAAAAGTAAACAAGACAGCTGTCCAGAGTGTTCATGAACATGATGATACAGATGAGGATTAGAAGGAGGAAAGTGTCCATACTGTGTAATTCATTATGCAGAGAATGCTGAGGGCCATGTGCTGAGATCAGTGTTCTGTGTAGACTGGATCAATTTAGCTGCACAGCGTTTCCAGTTTTTAGTGCTTCTTTATGCTTTTTCACAGAAATGTAAAACATACATCATTTTTACATAACATGTGCTGTCTGATGAGCGGCACAAGCACTTGGACAGGACAATGTAGCAGGTTGTCACCAGCAAAACTCAGCTAGTCATTTCACATCCGTCCTTCTGAAATGAGATTTCTTGCTCTGTGTGCTTTTTATAGGGGCTTTCTGGTAGATGACAGGGCAGACCAGTTGGCTATAACTGCTTTAAAAATTATCCGAGAAAGACTGTGATCATAGGAAAAGATTACAGATAGAAGGCACAAACTCATTCAGCACATCCTTCTGTCTTTCCTCCTTTCTGGGGTATCCCTGCAGCTGTTCACTTCTTCTGTTCACGTAAATGGCCCAGTCACCTGCAAATGATGCTTTAGATCAGGTTTGATTGTGTTATGACTCAGAAAACAAGAAAGGGATTAAAGTCTATATCTGAGATGGATCTGTGTTGTACTCAAAATTTATTAATAAAAATTGGAGGCAAAAATCAGACTAAGTGCTTTATTTGAACTGGTACCCAGCAGCGTCTCCCTTAGCAAAATTAGCCAAGCAGAGAGCCCCGAGCAGGCAGTAGCAAAGGCTTTTAAGCTTTAAAACTGCAAACAGGGAGGGGGTAAGGGTCAGTTATTGAAAGCCAGATAGAGGTTTCACTTGGGCAACTTAGATTGCTTATCAAGAGAACAATCTGTTATTGTAACTTTGGGTGGGGATCTTAAGCTACTTTGTGGCTCTTGTGGTCGGTCATTTCTGCGAAACACAGCAGGCTGTTGGTACAGTGGAAATTTACAGAGGCTGTCACAATTCTGCAGTTACAGAGTGTCATTATCAAGTCTGTATTTTTATATTTGATCTATTAACATGGAATTTTAACTTTGGCGCATACAGAACAGGAAAAACCACGCTTTTTAGTGTATAACATCTGTGCTCACCTCTTCTGAAACTTACGTATGACAGAAAAAAAGTGAAAACAAATTCATGTATGTTACCCAACCACTGACAATATGAATTTAAATCTTGTGGGCTGAATATATCATTTCTATAAGATGCAGCATATTGTTGGTAGCTCTGTGGCTCAGCATTCACATTGGAGGTGATTACTAGTTGAGACAACTACATTGAGGAAATAGTAAACAGATAATGAGTGCTTCTTTGTGTTAATGTGTGGTAAAAGTATAAAATCAGAGCAAAAATTTAGATATCATTATTCATAGTAATGAGAAAATCATCCTAACGTTCAAGAAAAATATGCTAAGAATTGAAGTTACTATTTTTCTATATCTGTAAGAAGACTATTTCTTTTCGCTCTTGTGTAAGTACATGCTGTGTTTTGGGAGAATGACTCTTCTAAGTCTGATTTCCCCGAGTCTATACTATCTTTGTCACAAAGAAAATATCAGTGATTCACAATAGTTTCTCATAGTCAATGTGACATCAACATATTTGGTGCATTCCTGTTTGCAGTTTCATTCATTTCATTAATGTCCCACTGTCCTGGAATAAGATAAAGCAGTTATTTGGATCTGTGCCATGGTATGTACCCTGTAATTACTGCTGAATACTGAAAATTATTTTGAAATCATTGCTGGAAATTTCATTGGTATCAAAAAATAAAATATGCATGAAATGAAGACACTTTAATGCTTTTACAGTTTTCTATAGCTTGGCTCCACTGCCCATTAAAAATGGCATACATCATAAAACTCACTATATATCCTTTTTCTTTTGAGAGAGAGGGAGAGGGTCATGCACTGCTGGCCTTGAAATTGCCATATGCCACAGACTGGTCTGTAACTCAGTGGCAATCCTGCTTCACCCTCCTAGTGTGGGGTCTATAGTGATACACCACCACCAGGCCAAGCAAAACTTGCTATATTATTAACATAGGAATTCTCTTTTGACAAATCACCCACAAGGATCAAATATTTCTTAGCTTCCAAATTTGGCTTATATAGAACAAATATAGTGCCAATAGAAATTATTGCATTTACAGTGAGTAGTGTGAACTTAAAGAGGAGATTCATAGACAACTGACATATTGTAGCAGTTCAATCATGCAGAAAAAGAAAGTTTACTTCATGACTCCCAGACATTCTCTCTTTTACTAGAGTTAAATGGAAATAATATTCTCAACGTAAAATGAAAAATTTTGGTGAATGATTTTGAAAACTTTATTTCTACATAAACCTCTGAGATATTTTTGAATTCAAAACAATATGGCACATTTTGTAATGACAGACTTTTTAAATGAGATAACAAGTTAATAGCAAAATCAAGTATATCTTACTTGCAGAAAGTCAAAGAGCTATATTCTACTCATTTTCATGGAGATACTCACTCATGTATGTTATGGAGAGAATCAGAAAACATTTGAAATGATTTTCCTCATAATAAGATTACAACTAAAATCATCTCTCTCTCTCTCTCTGAGGTAGTGCAAAATCACCTAAGTCATTTAAATAGCCGTATTAAATTAAAAAAGAACTATATATCTACATTTTGTTGTAAAGTAGAACGTTTTAGGGACAGTATGTGCTGTACACTACTTAGATCTGCTTTCAGAATTTTCAGTTAAGTCCTTAGAAAAGGTTTTGTGGAAACGGTAACCAACAGGAATGTTGAAACAATGACAGGAATATTGACCCCCAAATTTCTGATGATAGTTGCCTTTGGGAACAAGGTGTGTGGGAGAATACAGTCATGCAGAGACATCAAGAAGGGAAGGCTCATATATTATACTACTTAGCTATAAAGAAGGAAGAACTCAAGGCTTTTATAGGTAAATAAATCGAACTTGAGACCATATTCGTAAGTGAAATAAATCAGACTCGCATGTGTAAACATCATATTGACTCCTTAGTGTAAAAAACTGAAAGTGTAAATGAGATTAAAAAAAAGGTACTATGGTATGTATTGTATGTTGTGAAAGTGAAAGGGGAAGAGAAGAGACTGCTCAAAAGCAATGAAAAACTGGGATGAGGAAAAGGAGAGAAGAAGGAAGGTAAAACATTATGTATGTGTGTATATATATATATATATATATATACACACACATATATAACTATAATGGTAATGCCTATTCATTCAAGAAATAGAATGACTTGTGCATTCATTGTTTGATAATTTTTTCATGCCTATATCTTGTAATCTAAGCAACTATTTTCAAGATAGCAGTACGCAATACATTAACCATTGTTAATGTCCTATTATTTTGTTTTGAAATTCTGTGTCATCGTTTTGTTTCTTTTTTAGTTTTAAAACAAAAAATACAACTCAAATCAATATCAAATATTGCTTGAAGTAAAGAGAATACAATTTTAAAGTATAATACAGATAGTATGCTCTAATGTTAGTAAAAATAGTAATTGTTTTGAAAAATAATCTTTATTTAAACAAATTGAAACATGTTAAATCACCAATACAAAAAGTTGTTACCTAAAACTTAACAGTTAAGCTTTTTATTTTACTGTGCCTGAGATTGAACCAAGGGCCTCATGCATGCAATGCAAGTACTCTGCAATTAGAATTACATTCCCTGCTCCACAGCTAAGATTTCCCTGAAGCTCAAAAAGACTGGAAATTAAATCTTTGTTTGGCTGTCTCTCTAATTCACACTTTTCCATCAGGTTTTGTGACCTTTATTCTAACTTTTATTCTTAGGATGGTTATCATCCATAGCTTTTTGTTTTAGATCTCTAGAGTCCCTTTCACAGAATAGGATTTTTGGAGTAAAGATCTTAAGAATGAATGGAGAAGCCGAGCGTGGTGGCGCACGCCTTTAATCCCAGCACTCGGAGGCTGAGGGAGGTGCAGCGTTGTGAGTTCGAGGCCGGCTTCGGCTACAACGCGAGCGCAAGGCCGGCCTGAGCGACATACTGCGACCCTGCCTCAAAAAACCAGGGCCGGGAGTTTGGCTCAGTGCCTTAAGCGCCTGCCCTGGCAGGCGCGAGGTTATGAGTTCAATACCCGGTGCTGCAAAAAAAAAAAAAAAAAAAAAAAAAAAAAAAAAAAAAAAAAAAAAAAAAAAAAAAATGAATGGAGAAGAGTGATTCATGTTATCTACATTCCAGACAATCAGGTCAGGGATCTGACTGTCAGCACTAGAAAGCTTTTCATTTCATTCTAAACTTGCATGGATAAACTTGGGAAGATTAACTGGCTCATCATCCATAGCAGTTATGTGGACACAGACACAGTCAGCGTCATGCTCTTTGAGTCTTTTGATTGGAATCACATGACAGACATTTTATTTGCAGTTAACCGTCTTTTTAGCTAGGTTTGGATTTTTCTTTCTTCATGACACCAGATGGTACTGTAATCCGCTAGCTGGCATCCTGTTATTTGAGATATAAGGACATATTTTTAAGGCTTTTGGCTTCATGAGGCAAGATCTTGAAGCAGTATCTCTCAAGATTCCTGAGGGAAATGTCCTTTAAAGAGGAATATGATCCTCTCTTAGAAGGTTCATGCTGTTCTGCTGCTCAGCTGCCTCAAAAATAGTTAATGTTTAAATATTACAGAATCATGCCCTAAATGCCAGTAAATTCACTCCTGAATTTGTTTTCAACCCTGATATCAGAAAGAACAACATGAAACTTCACATGCAAATATTATGATCAAACTGGTTTTGGTTTAGGCCAGGGTATGTGAACATTTTAGTATTTCACCAGATAAATATTGATAAATGGGACATAAAACTTGTAGGCAATTAAACAATTTGAAGAGTTTTATAAAATAGGTTTACAAGTAGTCAGTTACTGTCACTATGTTATGACTGATGAAACTATCACATGTACTGTTTTTGAGCTTTCTTGTTTTGCATCATTTTTAGATTACATCATTGTCAGGGCAGAGAAAACATTCACTTGTTTATCACCTGTTAAATGCTTTATAAATATGAACTGACAACCTTTAGTGTTCAAATAATGTTGTCTAAGCACTTTCAGAGATTTTATTAAATTCTAAAAATCAGAATATTGGATCTTTTTTTTGCTAGAAATAAGGTAGATGAGAATACATGTTTCTTCAGGATGATTTTCCCTAAAGAAGGAAAGTTATTAATTATTCTTGATCTTTATTAAAAGAATAGACTGTATTTTATTGTGAACTTGAAATTCTTGTCTCCAATATTCTTTGTCTTCTAATATTGCTCAGGGACTGTAACTGAAATGTGTTTGTGTACAAAAAGGTGATAACAAAAGCCCTATAAGAGAAGGTTTATTTAAAAAGCTGAGTGTGGTAGAATTCAGATACATTAAAGAGGTTATAATGAATACAAGGATAAATTCTAATGAGTATGCAAGCCCGAACTATACACAGAATGCTGAATACATGCTTATTTGTATTTTTTTCCGTTTCACGAAGTGTCCAGACAATATAGATACACAGAATCAAACAGCTGTGTTAGAATTCCATCTCATGAAACTCTCAGAGGAACCAGATCTGCTGCTTATCCTGTTTGATCTCTTCCTCTCCATGTACCTCAACACAGTGCTCAGGAATCTGCTCATCATCCTGGTTGTCAGCTCTGACTCCCACCTCCACACCTCCATGTACTTCTTCCTCTCCAACCTGTCCTTTGTGGACATCTGTTTCACCACCACCACTGTCCCAAAGATGATTGTGAACATCCTAACTCACAAGTGTGTCATCTCATATGTGGGCTGCGTCACACAGGTGTCTCTGCTTATTCATTTTGGTTGTATGGATGATATACTTCTGATGGTGATGGATTATGATAGGTTTGGCCATCTGTCACCCCTTGAATTACCCAGTCCTTACGAGCCCTTACATGTGTATCTTCCTAGTTATTGCATGTCTTTTCCTAAGCATTTTGGACTTACAGCTGCATACTTTGATTGTCTTAAAGTTCACTTACTTCATGGATGCTTCAGTTTCCAGCTTCTGCTGTGAATCTACTCAAATCCTTAATCTTGCCTGTAGCAAAAACTTCATCAAAAGTATAATCACATATTTTGTTGGTGCCATATTTGGGTTTCTTCCCATGTTGATAATATTATTGTCTTATTTTAAAACCACTTCCTCCATCCTGAGAGTTCCATCATCAGGAGGGAAGTATAAAGCATTTTCCGCTGGGGGTCTCACCTGTCAGTTGTTTGTTTATTTTATGACACAAGTGTTCGAATGTACCTTGGATCAGCCTTAGTGCATTCTCCTAGAAAGAATATACTTTCCTAAGTGATGTGCGCAGTTGTGACTTCTATGCTGAATCCCTTCATCTACAGTCTGAGGAACACAGACATTAAAGATGCCCTGAGGAAGCTTCATAGAAGAAAAATCTAATGTCAGAACCTGATGCTTCCCATTGAATATAGGTTGCAAAAACAATCAGGTTAGGGCTGGGATTTAACTCAGTGTGGTTAGTGTCTACCTGGCAAACATGAGGTCGTGAGTTCAATCAGTTTTAAGTATGTAGTCTTAACTTCTGCTTTCCGTTTGTCTTATATTTATAGTTTGAGGTTTTTAACTCTTCATTATAATAAATAACAGAATGGGTTTGAAAGAGGTGTGAAGTGAGAAGAATACAGATTTTAAAATGGTACCAAATACCAATTTTTGGGGAGGTTGAAAAATGCTTTGATATGTATGGTAGTGGAGGTTTCATGGCAATGTGAATACCATTAAATAACCAAATTGTGCAGTGAAAATAGCTGTGTTAACTTTTGTTACATACAGTTGACCACAATAAACAATGAAGATAAAAGGACTTGTGTTTTTTTTTTTTTTTTTTTTTTTTTTTTTGGCACCGGGGATTGAACTCACAACCTCACACCTGCCAGACAGGCACTTGAGCCACTGAGCCAAACTCCCGGCCCTGGTTTTTTGAGGCAGGGTCTCACTGTGTAGCTCAGGCCGGCCTTGCACTTGCGTTGTAGCCCAAGCGGGCCTTGAACTCACAACGCTCCGCCTACCTCAGCCTCCCGAGTGCTGGGATTAAAGGCTTGTGCCACCATGCCTGGCTATTTGTGGGTGTTTTTAAAGAAGGAAACAAAAACTAAGTGAATAACACACAGAAGATTCTTCTTGAATACGGGAAGAGATGAAATCCAGGTGGACATTCATGCCCTCTTCAACTTCTTCCTCTATTAATATTAGGAAGTTCTTGATGATCTGGATAACAGGGAACACTTCAGGTATGAAGGTAATATAAAATAATCAGCCTATGTCCACAGCATTTTTACATTTTTAGTGCTAAACCACTGGTTCCAGTCTGGGTCTCCCCTTCTTGAGGCTGTGTACCTAAGGAGATTTCTATTACACATAGTATTTCTATCAATATTATAGGCAGAGCCTGAGCCTTCACTGGAAAACTTGAGGTGGAGGAGGGACACGCCAGTTATTCATTGTCTTGTTCATGATCCAGTAGAAATGTAAATTATTCAGCAGCTGGAGATGAAAGATGGAGGAAAAATTTTTGGATGAACTGTTTCTTCATCAGAAAGACACACATTACACATTGTCTGGTGGGGAAAAACATAAATGTTCAACTTTTCAGCAAAGAAATATGAAGCCTAGGTTTGTGATTGTTCACGAGTTCCCAGAAGCTTATTCTACTTTTGTTCTCCTTTGATACTGGTTCTCCTTCTCATAGACATCTCAATCAGGATTCTAGAGATTAAGTCTTTTCAATCTGTGTCCTTATTTGCCCTAAATGTGTATCAAGGTTAGTGTGAAGAGAAGGAGTGGAAGGCCAGGTGCAGGAGGGGATGGAGAAGTGGATGGAGCAAGAGGAAGACCAGAAAGAGCACCAAAGGAGAAGGAAAACAGCACCAAAATTACACCATGGACTAACTCTCAGGGCTTCCAGAATGCCAGCCTAGGAGCTGCATATTCTATGCCACTTATTTCATTTCATCTGCATGATCTTCTCTAAGCTGCATGCACCCACATTGTTATTGTCATACAGAAAAGGAATGAGGGGCAGTATTTTTATGTAGTCTATACCAGCCTGGTAGATTGAAAACAAGGATGCCTTTGTTGAGTAGATCTGATTACATGGGGCATTTTTTTTTTGGAGGCACCAGGGATCGAACTCACAACCTCACACCTGCCAGGGCAGGCGCTTAAGCCACTCAGCCGAACTCCTGGCACTAGTTTTTTGAGGCAGGGTCCCACTATGTAGCTCAGGCCGGTCTTGCACTCACGTTGTAGCCCAAAACCCAGCCTCGAACTCACAATGCTCCACCTACCTCAGCCTCCCAAGTGTTGGGATTAAAGGCGTGCGCCACCACGCCTGGCTACATGGGGCATTTTGATTACACATATTTTACAGAGTGCATTTTTCTTGTAGAATCACAGCACCTTGGGTGCTGATGAGGCAATCATTTCACATCCCTGCCACTGCTGGAGAATGTGCCTTTCTCACTGTGCTTCACTTTGGAAGTTTTCGTGGAGGGTAGTGGACTGCAGAGAGTGGTAGTGCATTTAATGTAAGAAAGAGAGCTGTGAATCACGGGGAAAGATCACAGAAGGGCATACATGGTCATGCTGTACAGCCCACTCCAATGTACTCTCACAGCTGACCACATTTTTTTTCTATTCTTGTATCTTACCACTCAATCTCAAAATAAGAAGCAATCTCAGATTTTTTTTTCATTCCTACTCATAAAACCAGAAGGTGTTTAAGAAAGTACTTCCGGGATAAAAGATCTAGTTGTAAGAACAAAAACTTAGAATTGCTTAGAAGAAATATAGGGAAAACACTTGAATTCATAATCAAAGGCAATAACTTCCTGAGTAGGACTCCAGTAGTTTAGGGATTACCATCAGGATCAATAAATGCTACTACATCCAACTTAAAATCTCTGCACAGCTCAAGAAACAACCAAGTGAAGAGAAAATGTACAGAGTGGGAAAAAACTCTTTGCTAGTTGCTCTTCTCTAGATGATTAATTTGTTGCCAATAAAAAGAACTCAAAAATTAACTTCACGATAACAGTCCACATACACAGTCGACAAATGGGCAGTTGAAGAGATGCTTTTCAAATTAATATAAATGGTCATTATTAGATGACAAAATATTCAACATAGCCATTAGAGAAAAGCAAATCAAACACCACTGAGATTATATCACATCCCAATCAGAATACAAACAACACTGGGTGCTGGCCAGGATGTGGGAAGAAAGTTAACCTCACACATAGTTGTTTAGAATGAAAACTACAGTCTCCATAGAAAACAGTATGCAGAGCACACTTAAAGCTAAAACTAAAATTACTATTTGACCCAAATATACCACCCCTGGATATATTAAAGTCAGCATACTACAGCGATATAGGCAAAAAACCCTTGTTCAGTGCTGCACAATTCACAATAACTAAGATGTGGAGCCAGGTTAGGTGCTCATCCACAGATGCATGCATAAGGAAAATGGTATCCAGAAGATGGATGGTGCATACACACAAGGGGATATTATTCAGTCATAAAGTAGAACACAAGCATATTATTTGCAGGGAAATAGATGGAGCTAGAGACCATAATGTCTAATGAAACAAATTAGGCTTAGAAAGTTCAATATCCTGTGAGCAATCTCAAAATAAAGCTAAAATAAATGAGTGATAACAGCTCCCAAGAACATAGCTTTTAGGAAGAAAGGGAATGAGGGAGAGGGTGGAAAGAAGAGCAAGTAGGCTAAAGTGAGGATGCAGATAAAATAATAAAAATATATTATATGATTATATACTTGTATCTCATTATTCTGTATGGAGGGATGGTGTGGAGGAAGGGTGGATGAAATGGGTCCAGATTTGATATATGTATCAGTGCACCAAGATAAGTGTAGGTGTTATGTATCAAAGGACATAGTAATGCAAATATACACCTCAGATATACAGGTGGCTAAGATCCTTAGACAGCTGTGTAAAGTTTTCTAATGATTGGGAAATAATAAGTAAGATTAGTATGCCAGGCCCAGAGAGTAACTATTTTTTTTTTAATCCTGTCACACTTACTCCTTTGTGGAGAGTGGCAAGTTGTTAGTATTTCTGCGATTCAGCCTGGCCATCTGAGTTGATTCCCCACTGACACAACTGCACTGAAGTAGTAAGAAGTCATCATGTATGCTCTCTATGTAGTTAATATGATGAATATATAAAATAAAGGCAAAATAACATTAAGACATCATTAGTGGTAGCAATGACCTGATGTATTTTCATTCAATTATACAAAAATATCCAGTACCGTGAAGTTACAGTTTCCTATTTTATATTTGTATTTATACTTGGAGACAAATGACGAGCTCTTTCCTACCTGGTTCTTGGAGACTCTCCCTTGCATAGCGCAGTGGAGGTATCAAAAATTTCAAACTGCATGCTGGGGAATATGTCATTGGTGGGTGTTTGTGTAGTGGGCTCAGGGATCCATGCACACCAGCAAAAGAGAAAGAAGGAAAACGTGAAAATAACTCTATTAAACACTAAAACACCAGTTCCTTAGTTCACAAATCCTGGCTGTAATCAGTGTGCTTGTAAAACACAGGTTTTACAGTGATGTAAATATTCCTTTCAAATCCTTTTAAAATTGTCCTGTAGAATTTAAGAAAAGATTTTAAAAAGGAAAGATAGAAAAGGATATCAATTTCAGAGAAAGGTAGGTTAACTTGATAATTTCAGATATTTTTATATAAAACTTTACATATTGGGAGAAAAAAAGATACATAGCTTTTGTCAGACCTGGACATGGGTCTGATTAGTTAATTTAACAGCTGTTTCACTTTCTTGGCTCTCCAGGAAGAAACCATCTTCTCACTGTGCTGCTCTATTTGAGATTATTGCTAGGAAAGAGGGGAGAGTGTGAGTGTTACCTCCTGCATTAACCCCAGGAAGGATGGGTCACGTGTCGTCTACCTTGCTTAGTTACTGAGAACACAGACAGTGTGGCATGTGTGTGTGTGTGTGTGTGTGTGCGCGTATGTGTGCTGTAGTTTCTTTTATTTCCAGCTGTCCAATTTTGATTGACTTATAATTTACCTGCTTCATGGATATGGAAACTTCCATTCTCAAGTCTTCAATCTGGTGTCTTCTGACACCTTCACCAGTAATATAGTTATGTATTTTGTTGGTGCCATCCTGGTTTCTCTCCTCTCTCAGGGGTATTTTACTTTCCTAGCATTTTTTCCTTCATTGTTCAAAACTGATGATCATAGGAAAAATAATGATTTCTTCCCCTGTGCTGTCACATGTTAATTTTCTTTTTCTTTCTTTCTTTCTTTCTTTCTTTCTTTCTTTCTTTCTTTCTTTCTTTCTTTCTTTCTTCTTTTTTTCTTTTTTTGAACAGACTATGGAGCATAGTGCTTGGAGTTCAGCTCTTTTGACATCTTCCACAAAGCACATGGTGGCTTCAGTGACATTCACTCTTGGCCACCCCTATGTGAAATCCCTTCATATGCTGCGTGAAGAACAGGAACACTAAAAGCACCTCAAGGAGACTCCACAGGAGAATCACGTAGTTTTGGGACTTTGGCATTTGTTTGGGCTTGCAGCAAAATGAAACATTTCAACCTGTAAGTCAAGTCTCCCTGATCGCATTATTGAAATGTATTGTAAGATTTATTTTGTGAACATGGTGCACCATTGTCTTTGTCAAGGTTAGGAGAGGAATCAATGTGGAGCTTTAAAAATGGATACTAATTTTCAGTTTGTGAAGAAATATATCTAGAAATGTACATTGGTTATATTTGTACATGGGAAGCATGATAGGTATCACTGAATAGTGCACATAAAATTGATGAAGATGGTAATCTTGTTGTAGATACTTTACTACAATCACAACTGAAGTAAAACACACAAAAATCTTTACAAGATAAAAAAGAAAAGGAACAAATCCAGTGAATAGTATGCAAACATGTTCACCTGAATGGAATATGAGCCCCAACATTTTGATGGACATTTTAGTTTCTGTTTTTTTTCCTCAAGTAATATCAGGATGTCCATAGGGGTTGCGATACATAAACCAGCAAGGCTAACTATGAGCTCTGTGCATTGAGCCTCCAAGGTCACATCATTGCTAATATCAGCATGTGTCCCCAGACTTCAGTTTGATTTTACCAGTCAAGAAACATCTATAGCAACTCCTCATCCAAGATGTCTATATCAGGAAACTTGTATCTGGCACTATATTCATATTAAACTGAGAAAGGAGTCAGCACCTTCAGGGTGCACGAGGCAGGGGAATAGGTTTGGATCTGCATGCTTTTGTCATGATCGCGCAGAGAAGCCACTTTACTCAGTAAGTGCTGAGGGCAAGGATGCATGGGCTATGAGAAACTTTATTTCCTAACCATACAGACAAACAGATCATCTGTGCAGCATTATGGGAGGATAATAGTTACACAACTTCTGTTATAATCACTGTAAACTATGTTTTTTGTGCTTTTGACCTCTGATAGCTAATTCAGAGTTTTGATTCCCTCCCTCATTTATTACACTTGCCATGAACATTTCACCCACAAAAGGATAAAGTGGATCTCTCTGTAGTGTTATTTGAAATTGCAGTTATGAAGCAGATGAAGTTTATGAGGAGGAGGAGAATGACAGAAATCATAACATTATGAAGTGAATGTCTTGTCAAGAGGATCCTGGCAAGTTTTCCTATTAACAGCCAAAATTGTGTCATTTCTCTGTCACTCCAGGGTGGAGGGTGACCTTAGTTCACTTTTCTGGTCCCTTTGGGGGTTCTGGTTAAATCACAGAATAGTTGGTGACACCAGTTTCATTCTGTACAAGAAGAAGAGACTTAGATTACAGAGTAAGATAACTGAAAGGGTAGGGACATTATAATTCAGCAAACAACTCTCAGGGCTTTTCCCAGTCGTTGTTGTCACATATTCCACCATCCTGTAATCTGGTAGCTCAACCTCAAAAGGACAAGTAAAACCAGGAGTCTGATTTCATTTCTCCTAGGGAAACTGGCCAGAGAACCTCAGGTGTGTTCATGGATAAAAACTTGGATATTTGCTGAATGCAGTCCAGTGGTTGAGAAAAATTGAGATTAGTGAATGGGACCCACAGTCTGACAATTTAATTTGGACCTATTGGTCCCCTTTATTCTTCCTGTGATGTGAGTATGTTGTTAGTATCTCTGAGCCTGAGCATGGGCATCTGAGTTGATTTCTGTTTGATCCAATATAACTGAGGTAGAAATAAGCAAATGCGCTTGTTTTATATTTTATTCATATGTGATTAATGTTTTTCAATAAGGCTGAAATGTAATTTAAATAATTGTTTTGCTACTAATTATAAGAGTAAACTTCATATTGCTCACCGGAAATATTCTGTTACTTGAAATTTTATTTTTTGTATTTCTGAAATGGGACAATACTTCTTGTCCTTATATATGTTGTGTATTTGTAAAAAGATTTACTTCATGAGTGTTCTTTCTGGAGTAAAATTTAATCTTTGTGTTGTTTTGGAAAAAGAAAAAAATTAATTTCTTTAATTTGCTTACCCAGAGTTTATACTTTGGTATAGAGGGGCCATCAAAAATAAAAATGTCTCTTACACACAGGATAAATGATTGTTTGACTCACAAAAAGTTGATTGTAAGTGTGGCTTCAGCACATTTGGTGTTTTTCCATCCAGTCTGTCATCTTCAGCAGAAATATATAATAATCACTAAGAAAAAGCAATAGTTCTTATTTGTGGCTGTATCATGAGAAAAGCAGCCCTGAAGTTTTGTTCAACAACATCTACACTGTTCAGTTACTCAAACACATGACAAAAAAAATTCGTGGGTATTAAAAAAAGAAAAAGGCAGGGAGAAGTGTTAAAGCTTCGTTCATGATTCGATGCGAATCTTGGAATCAGATCGTTCCAGGCTTCACGCATTCTGACATTTGTTTTCATCAGTGAACTCACTGTTTCCATGAAATTCCTTATTTGAAGCAAACAAAGGCAAAATTTTACCATGTTCCAAGAATTCTTTAGATGTTACACAGATTGGAAAAATTATTCGTATTTTCCCTTTTTCTCTTACTCAGCATGAGTTGGAGAGATTCACACTCACTGTACATGTGCTACAAGATCAATGATACAGGACAAAAGTATTGATTTTTGAACTCCCATCCAAGGGCATTAGCCCCCTTTTTGAAGTCTAATGGAATTTTTATTCCTTACACAAGTTAATATTTTGTGGTCAATAAGTACACAAGGATTGCCACTTATGTGTGCCTCTGATGGTTTGTCAATGTACATGAACAGTAATAGCAGGTTATGTTTCATTAGGTTATATTTGATTAGGATTAATTTTTTTACTGAACAAGAAAATGCAATGATTGATCTAGCATCTTTCAAGGGAGATAGATATTGTTACATTGTAGTCTATCTAAATGAGTATCTATATGCATACCATGTTAAAATGTCAAAATAGTCTCACTGAAGTCACAGCAGCAGTCCTTTTGGGGAACAATGGCTATATAGTGTTCATGTATTTTCATTATTTTCTATAGTGTTCTTTTATTTATTTATTTATTTTTGTCGGTACTGGGGATTGAACTCACAACCTCACACCTGCCAGGCAGGTGCTTAAGCCACTGAGCCAAGCACCCTGCCCAGTTTTTTCAAAGCAGGGTTGCACTTGCTGAAATTGTAACCCAAGCCAGCCTTGAACTCACAACGCTCCACCTACCTCAACCTCCTGAGTGCTGGGATTAAAGGCGTGCAGCACCATGCCTGGCTACAGTGTTCTTTTTAGTATTTGACTTTTGCAACTGTATTGTGAGCTGACTAAAAAATGAGCACAAATTATTTTTAACTATCTGAAGAAAAAATTGCAACCCATGTACCAGGAATCACTATTAGATTTTTAAGAATTGTCAGGCTCAAACTAGGTTTTGAGTTTTTTCTTGGTATTAAAGTCTTTAAACATATGCCACAGACTTTATAGTTAGAAAACCAGAATTATTCTGAGGTCCCTCATGGCAGAATACAAAAGTGGAAAAAAAGCAAAGAGCTACCTTCCTGCATTGCTGTTTAATTACTAATGCTAAGTGTACACCGACATCAAATCTGTGGTCAGTAGTGGCACTGGTGATGTGCATTAAACTTAAACATACTTATCAAAAAGATGAAGTCCAACAAAGGTAATGACGTAAATTATATATTAAACAACTTTTAAAAAATGTAGAGTGAGCACTTCCTGTACAAAGGGGATCATCATAAAACAGAAGAAAATAGAAACCATCTTGGGAGATAAGTGACACAGAAGTATTTTCTGAATATGAGCTGTGCACTTTAATTTAGGGTTCAGATAATGCAGTCCTATATCTCCAAATTCTTACACAGTGTATTAAATATCCAAAATGAAGCAATTGGGACAACTGTCTGAGTATTTGCTGTCCATTTATTTCTTCCAGCACTCCATTCTCTCTCTTTTTTCTATTTCCTTTCAAAAGGTGCCCAAGTAGTTTGGAGAAACAAAATCTGACACATGTCTCAGAATTTCATCTCTTGGGCCTCTCAGAGGATCTAGAACTGCAGCCCATCTTTTTTGGACTCTTCCTGTCCATGTACTTCTTGGCTTGGCTTGGGGACCTACTCATCATTCTGGCCATCATGTCAGACTCCCACCTCCACACCCCCATGTACTTCTTCCTTTTCAATCTGTCTTTGGCTGACATCTGTTTCATCTCCACTACGGTCCCAAACATGATTGTGGACATTCAATTACAGAGCAAGGTAATCTCCTACAAAGGCTGCTTGACACAGATGTCTCTTTTTCTAATTTTTGGATGTATGGATGACATGCTTCTCACTGTGATGGCCTATGACCGGTTTGTGGCTATCTGTCACCCCCTGCAATACCATGTCATCATGAACCCATGCCGCTGTGTCTTCTTAGTCA
>RJWM01027416.1:0-26852 GCA_004363535.1 Dasyprocta punctata
GGTTGATTCCTGTGGTAGCCAGAACTCATCATGTGCTTCCCTAAGGGCTAGCCAAGAGTCACCTAATTAACACAAACTAAGATGTGGTTGAAAGGCTTTTTGCTATGAATAACAAAAAACATGTTTTTTACCTTTATCACTCTGGAATTGTTTAATGAGCCAAAAATCCAGAATATTGGAAACCCAAATATCACAATAAAACATCTTCTTACCCCTCTAACAGATTTAGAGAACTGTAAGGATTTTAGGACCTGTAAGTCAGAACCATGGGCAGAGACAAAACTATATACTGAATATTATATCACAATAAGTATTATTAAAAATATGTTAAAAGATACACAATATAAATATGTGTAAATTTTTACAAGAATAACATAAATTATGAAGGAATAAGTTAAATTGTGAGTTCAATTGAGATTGTTATTAATTTAAAATAGACCATGTGTCTCAAAGCAACCATACAAAAATATACCCAATAAAGTTACACAAAGGAAGAGAATCAAAGCATATTAAATTTAAAAATGAACAGAACACTAAAGAGTACAATAAGAGAAGAAAAACAGCAAAAGAACCATAAAGCTAACATAAAATACCTAGTAAAATGGATATAATAAATCCTTCCCTATCATTAAGTACCATAAATGTTAATAGATCAAACTCCCTGATCTAACATCATACTGTGAACCAGGCAAGGTGACAGATGCCAAGTATACCAGCACTTTATTAGGCTAAGGCAAGTGGAACAAAAGTGTGAACCTAGCCTGGGCAACTTAAAAATTTAGGAAGATCCTGTAACTAATTAAAAAACAAAAAAAGGCTGGATATATAGCCCAGTGTTAAGGTCCTGGGTTCAATTCCCAGTATCACACACACTAAAAAGTAGTCATAGAGTAACTGAATGAATTTTTTACGCACTCTATAAGAAAGCTCATCTTAGAGTTAAGGACACATGTAGGGTGAATGCAAAATGAATGAAAAAAGATATTGTATGCAAACGACACCCAAAAGAATGCATTGGTTAGTACATTTACCAGTCAATATTAGATGTTAACTAAAAAAGGTTAAAACAAATAAATGAGGTTATTAAACAATATAAAATAGTCAATTCACCAAGAAAATATGATAATCATAAATAGATGTGAACTCAACATCCAAGAACCTAAGTATATAAAGCAAGAAGTAATACAATTGAAGGCAGAAATAAGAGTAATATTATATTAGGAGACTTCAGCACTCCACTTTAAATAATGATCAGATTATAGAACATTCAGAAGACTTGAAACAGAAGACTTGAGCACCAATATAGACCAAATGGGACACACACACACACGCACACGCACACACACACACACAATATTACAGTTAACAAGAGCAGAATATACAATACTGTTTTTTCAAGTACACACAAGACATTTCTCCAGAATATTCTTTCTCTGTCTCTGTCTCTTTCTATCTCTGTCGGTCTCTCCTCCCCATTTTACACACACACACACACACACACACACACACACACACACAGACTGAACAAATTTTTAAAAATTGAAATCATACTAAATATCTTTTCTGATCACAGTGGAATAAAACCAGAAGTCAATAGCACAAGAAACACTGGAAAAATCACAAATACATATAAATTTAATAATACAGTCTTCTTTTTTATTTTTGTAGTCTTGCTATGTAATCTAGGCTGGCATTAATGTCATTATGTCACTAACTGCTTGGCTTCTTGTGAAGGTCTCATGCTGGAAAGTGGAAGGTCAATTAGAACATGCAAAGAAATAAAACACGAGGGCTGACTATGCTTCTGTAACTATCTGCTTTTATGGCAACTAACTCTACTCTGTGGGAACAAGAACTCACTCCTGCAAGACTGCATGAATCTATTTATGAAGGCTACCTCTCTATGACCCAAATGCATGCCTCTATGCCCCACCTACCAACATAGTTGTATTGACAAATTAAACCTCAAAGGGAGTTTTGGTGAGAACCTACTCTATTTAAACCATAGAAACTGGGTAGTGCCATGTAGAAGAATGAAATTAATTCAAACTTCATCTTACACTCTACACAAAAATCGATTCAAAATGGAAAAAATGTAAACGTTTAAATTTGAGATGGTAACACTCCCAGAAAACAGGAAAAATTTCTTGGCATTAGTGTTGGCAGTTATTTCATGGACATGTCATCAAGAACACGGTCAACAAAGACAAAAATAAAGAAGACTTCAGCAGACTAAAAAGCCTCTGCACAAATAAATGAAACAACAGAATGGAATAGCATTTTATGACATGGGAGAGCTACATATATGGTGTAAAGGGCTAATGTCCAAAATATGTAATGAATATTTTCTATTCAATGGTAAATAAACTAATGATCTTTTTTAAAAATAAGCAAAGGAATTGAACAGAAATTTCTTCATGAAGACAAACAAATGGCCATGAGGTATAGGAAAAGATGCTGTATATTATTAATCATCAGAGGAAAGCAAATGAAAACAAATACAAGTCAACAAAGGCAGGCAAAGCTGTAGGAATGTGAAGACATTGGAGCTATTGCACGGTATTGATGGTAATGCAAAATGATGCAGCTGCTGTAGAAAAAAGATCGAACAGTTCTCAAAAAAATAAAACTAGAACTACCATATAATATAGAAATTTCATTTCTGAGCATTTATCCAAAAAAAGTAAAATCAAGACTTTGAAGAGATATGTTCTTGACAGCACTATTGACACTGGCCAAAATGTGGAAACAAAGTAAATGTCCATCAACAGATGAATGAATTTTTAAAAAGTGGTATATGCGTTCAATAGGGTATTATTCAGTTGTAAAAAAAAAAGAAGGAAATTCTGAAATTTGCCACAGCAATGATAAATTGCAAAGCCATTATACTAAGTGAAATAAGCCAGTCACAGAAAGATAAACACTAGATTATTCTTCTCATATGAAATATCTAAGACAATCAGATTTACAAAGTCAAATGATGGAATGATGGTTACCAGAAATTAGAGAGAAAGGGAAATGAGGACTTACTAAACAACAAGTATACAACTGCAGTTAAGCAAGATGCATAAGATTCAGAGTTCTGTTGCAAAGCACTATACATAGAGTCAAAAATTTATTGTGACACTTAACTAATGTAAGAGAGTAGATCTCGTGTCAAGTGTTTTTACTACAATGAAACTACCTTTACCTAATTTCCAAACTAGCACGTATCATATATTTTTGATAACTGCAAATTTAACATCTTCATTCTATTGACATACTAAAGAAATTACCAGAGAGCTGAGATAGTATCTTGTATTTTTTCAAATTTTTATCTTCAGTTCCCAACTTGACCTTAAAAAAACTCAGTTCTCTATTAGATTAACAAATGAATAAGGCAAATAAACAAGAGAATACCACCAGTGAAGGGGAAGGAGATATTTGATGACAATACAATAGACCAAGAGTAATTTATTCATTAGTTTAAAAAATATAGAAAAGGAAAATACTGAATAGATAAATGTACAAGGATGAGAAAAATAATTCATGAAAATACAAATAGGACTTGTTAAGAAATCAAATATTCAACCCCACTTCAGTCAAATCCTCCCTTCTGTATGGAAAATAACATGAAGCTTTTGATTGTGTCTCTAATAGAAGGCAATTCTAACAGCTTGGCAAGTGTGTGATGAAAGGGGAAAAAAGTATGATTTTTTTATAGAAGTACAGATTGATTCAAATATTTTTTAAAGTTTCTTGATATATAATCTTAATATTAACACCCTTGGTAGTTCTTCCTTTAAAAATCCTAAGCATGGGAAATTTGTAAAACTATAAACACTGTTCTTACCGTTAACAAAATTAGGAACAATCTAGGTACTCAACAGAATACACTATATATGACATGGTGTATCTTCTAATTACAGTATCCTATAATTCTTATTTAGATAAGTAAGGGGTTAATAAAATATCCTTATAAGTGAAAAATAATAAATATAGATTTTTAAATTTAGTATGTAAGTATGCGAAAAAAATTATAAGTAGGAAAAAGTGCTGAAAATATTTTTATTTAACTAATAGTCACAATTATTTAATGAAAACAGAACTTGGACCTGAATTATTCTTAAATTTCTACTTTACTTTGTTTATGTAAGCTGCTCTAATCACTATATTTTTCTTATAAAGAAATAAAATACTTTCCATTGACTTTGCTTTTGATATTTTGATAGGTGTTTTGGGAGGAATTAGAGAAACGAATCGTCTCAATGACTTAAAACCATGCAATTTATGCATATCTCCTTTGCACATTATCCTTATTATTCTTAAGAGGCTACTAACTCAAATTCTTTTGGAATAGTTAATATCATAAAAAAAATCATCAAATGAATTTCTTATAAACCATTCCAATTATTCAAAAAGAAAAAATGTAATAGTTGGAAATGTCCGTGCTGTTATATGCTATAAAATAGGCCATGGCTTAACTCCAAGTAAATGAATGCAGCAGACTGACAGAAAATTTAGCTACCAAATTACAAAATCATGGAAAAATCTCACAGTGCAATTTCAAAGGGAATGATTGAGTCAAAGCAGACATCAAGATCACGCAAGAGATTTCATGGAGGAAATATCTGTGAGAGAAAATAAAGAAGCAGCCAGAAGTGACTTGGAGAGTTGTGTGAGGCCATGTATGCTGTAGCTCTAATCCTCATAAAGGAATAAGGGAACGGTGGGAAGCATCTTAAAATGCAGTCCAGTTCGAAGGAATTTCTGCAAGGTTGCTGAGGGTCCTAGACCAAAGATTCCCACCAGCAAAAGTTCTTCCTAACAAAGGAATCCCTGCCTTACTTTACTTTACCTTGTTGACTCAGACTTGGAGAAGTCCATAGTAAGCCTGTGAATGCAACTTTGTATTTAGAGTGCAGGAGCTGGTACATCAGCAATAGGAGCTCTAAGAGGATTTTTCCATGGCTGATACAGGCTTCAATATTTAACTATATTAAGAATATAGTATCTTATTTTACATTAGCGAAGCCATTTCATTGTTTGCTCAAAGTATTTATCATTATTTGGTGGAATTTTGTTTTAGTTTTATTTTACTTTATTTCATTCTCCTTTTCCACTGACTGAACCCATGGCCTCCACATTGAGCTACATCCCCCAACCCTTTTTTATTTTTTATTTTTTCTGAGTCAGTTCTCACTAAGTTGTTTGTGTACTCATTGCTTCCCACCAATGTAGAACAACATGTGAGATAAATATCTCATGACAATCTCCTAAGGCAACAGCTAGCAAAGTTACATATCCTATTGTGTTTGGAAAACTGAGACATCAAAAAGCCAAAGGAACCACCAAAATTAAAGTCAAATAACTGAGACTAATCTCAAATCATTGTTATTTTAGTATAAGGCTCTTATATATTGATGTACATAGTAATAAAATATGAATTCCAGAACATTAGCATCAATAATATGCAAACATCCAAGATAAAAGGATTCTCTTGACCACTTCTGTATAGGCAAATTCAGATTTAAGAGATACGTTTATCTACTTCAGAACAAAATTAAAAGATCCAGCTGTCATACACTTTCCTGCAAGACACTGAATTTTGAATCCCTTATATGAATTTCTGATATGGTAAATAGAAAGAAAAATTAAGGTTTTCTTCCTTAAGTCTTGAGAATATTCGCTGTGCTCTGAGATTCAACCAGAGAATAGGAATTTAACATGTCTTTGGGCTATTTGGCACCAAGAAGATGATTAATGCACTTAAAATAACTCCTAACTCCAAATATTGTGATCAAACCCACAAAGTTTTCTCTATTTAATTCCATACATGTAATTGATACATTTTTGGATAATTTATACCTTAAAAATAAATGTTTCTTTTCTGCCAAGCCTTTATGAGAATAATCCCTATACTTCATTTATTAAGTAAAATTTTGAAATGAGAAAATTGATGATATTTGAAAGCTGAATTATATTATTAATGAAAGATAGCTATAACTTTATGATGATCCACTGCTACAAAATAACTTGATTCTATTCAAGGAGTAGTTTATTATTGCAATATACTTATATCATTAAAAATACAATCCATATAGAACATGAAGAATTTTGTTTTCCAAAAATCAAGTGCATGTTTATGCCAACGTCAGAATAAGCTCAAATTTATCATCCTCCTGATGACTGCAATTAGTTCTAGACTTTAAAATTCGAAATCTTTCCAAAATCATGTGAATATCACTTAACAAATTTTAGGACAGGAAAGAAGTAAATGCTAAACACACCGAAAACATTTTTTTTTTTTTGTAGCACTGGGGATCGAACTCACAACCTCATACCTGCCAGGCAGGTGCTTAAGCCACTGAGCCAAACTCCCAGCTTGAAAACATTTTAAAGACATCCTTTTAATAATGCACAAGATTGGTCTCTCTTGGATTTCTTTTTTTTTTTAATATTCATTTGAACAACCTATAATTTTTTTTATTTAAGAGAAAAAAGTCACAGAAAAGAAAGACAAAAAGCAAAAGAGACAAACAAATGACAACAGCAAATCCAAAGCAGTAACATTATAGGTTTACAAAACAAGATGATAGGAACTTGACAATGGTTGCAATATTGCATATTGTTAACTTGAACATGGTAACCAACCTATAAATTTTGTTAGCCAACTACATGTAATCAAAATGATGAACTACAGTCATAATCTTCATTCAGGTACATTACTTTTTAAAAAATAAAATTTATTGCCATAAAAAGCTACTGTTTTGTTAGACTTAGAAAATTGAAATCTTTTGTTTATTTACAACATTTATAGCAATCCAGGCCTTAGGGACCATCCTCAACAAATCTTAGATTGAGTCTGAAAGAATCTTCCTCAAAGGCATCTCCTGGGTGGCTTAGTAAATTTATGTTTTCTACTCAAGCTATCTACATAGTTAAGTAAAATAAACTCATATCATTTCTTCTGCACACTGGAATTCATTCTTTGGGAACAAATTTATTCTTTGAATGAAATGGAACTGCAATGGGCATCTGCAACATTTGATCATTTAAAAGGAAACAGAACATCCAATATACATTAGGTCACTAGTATTTTTGTGTAATGATTTCATAAAAACATAACCATGTGCACTACTGAAAATAAATTTCTTAAAGCTCCACTCTGTAAAAACCATTCAAAGAAGTAATGTAAAAAGTTTAAAGTAATGCTTTTTTTTTTTTGGTCAGTCAAAATTATTTAAAGGTACTCAAATTAAAAACCTGAGTTTGAAAGACCAAAGTGGCTATTTTAATTCCAATACAAATTCAGATGTAAGCAACAAAGATTCAGATTAGTACTGCCAAGACAGAAGTCTTCTCTCATACAATGCTGCAGAAACAGGCAAACACTGTTTATGGGGATATTCTCTCTGCTCCCTGAGTCATCCAGAGACCCAGGATCCTAGTGTGTTCCTTTGTCATCACTAGTGTGATAGCTGTCTGCATAATCCAGGATTGTACATCACCTCCTTCTTATATCAAGAATACCTTACATATTGTACATATCACTTCTTAGATTCCATGGCCATACCTAGATGCAAAGGAGACTGGTAGAGGTAAAGTTTATTTTAAACAGTCATTGCCTTGTTAAAATTCAATTATCATGGAGGAAGGGGACAAGAGCTCTTAGATGATAAAGCCCAGAAGTCATTTTAATCCTAAAATAGAAAACAAAGAAAAAGTGACCTCTTTGAAGAAGAGCCATGGTAAGAGACTGGAAACCTCACTTCCCCACCCATTCATGGTCTCTTTCCCATTGGTTCCTCTAACAATCAGCACTCTGAGAAACACATCTAGAAACCAGAAGAGGAAACTTAAAATGTGTAAAGGGCCAGGCAGGTAAAGTAAATAAATGCAGCAAGTGGGGTGGGGCCTGTAGTCTATGGTGCTGCATTGCAATGTTTGAACTGTTGCTTTGCAGAACTCTTGGTCTTAAGTTATTAGACGTTCCAGTTTTTCAAAACAAGCCAGAAATCTAAATTTAATAAAAATGTCTATTTTTTTTAAGTTTGTTACTAGTTAAAACATCTTGTAATGATGCAAAGGCCAAGAACACATCTACAAGCCAGAGTTACATAAGGGTCACTCAGTACAATCTATAACCGTTTACACTTTCAGATTGTTTTCTAGATAAACATCGGAGACCTAGAGTAGTGGAGCGAGCAGCTCCACTTTACACAGCTATCCATTTCTGGTCAGATTATTTTGTCTTTCTTTCAATACTCTTTACACTACACAACATAAATGTCTCTGTAAAGTTGAGAGAAGCAAATTTTAAAAATCCTTTAAAAGTAATCTAATTCGATTCCATAATTTAGTGCTTAACTTTACAATGAAATATTTGACAGCAGATCAAGTGTGTGTTCTGTGTCCCAATCCCTCTGAACTTCACAACTGAGCATAAGATCTGTTCTGATTTCTATCCTTCTGACTTGGCTTTGCCAGAACCCTGGCTGCCTGATGAGTAACATATGAGACTGGGAAGCATCAAGGGTATCACTGGCAACTGCCCAGTAACCATTCTTGGGGCTTTCCAGCATGACCCATTTAACTGCACTCACATCTAATCAATGGCAGATTCGTTGCATAACACTTTTTTAAAACTTCTATGTATATATTTTTCTGTATGCCATAAAGTTATTTAGGTAAAATATTTTTGTCTGAAAACTTTCAATATGTGGAAATGGATACCATTTACCTTCTAAATGCCAGAGTAGAACTAAATTGTTCATGGATTACTTAAATAGTACCTGCACAAGTCGTTTTGTGAATATGTCTATTCTTTAGAAGTTTCATACAGAAGAATCATATGTCGAGACTGCTGAACCAGACATGAACAAAATATTCATATTTTATTTCTACCTTAACATAAGAACTTTTGAGTCTAAAAACTAGATGAAGGTAGGGCAGTACTTATTTTATGATTTTGTTTTAGGACTTTGATTTTGATCAATCCTTCCAGCACTATAGAATTCATATTGCTTCAGTGGATATTAGGAAAATACTATCCTTAAAAGTGTATTTTTAAAAGATTGTAATTATAGACCCTTATAATAACTCCAAAAGTATTAAATATTAGATTAGTTTTCAAATTTGAATTTAAGATATCTCTATCTCTATCTCTATCTCTATCTCTATCTCTATCTCTCTTTCCCCCACTGAGGCTCCAGTGACTTCTGTGACCCTACTGTTACAGGCAACTGAGTTAGATAGAAATATTATAGGCAGTCAGACAGGGCTAGGCCCTTGAAGGAGCCAGTGCAAAAGACTAGATACCTTGCAACTCTAGGGGAGACAGACACCTACACTGTGGGCCAGATCTCAAGACAAAAGACGTACTTCCTAAGGATAAGCATCAGGGATGATACTCTAAATAGGTCTGTATCACCCCAAGGAAGCCAGGAGTCACTAACCCAACCCTGTACAGACAGAGCCACTGCTCTATACGCATGCCTGCTTGTTATGTGACTCACTTCCCCATTTGTCTCCAATTTAATCAATTTTACCTGAGCAACTATACTCATAATCTTACTGATTGACCATAGTTCTGTCCATCACATGCCCCCTGAGTTTGCATTTTTCTCCCACCTTGAACCTGCCTCACTTTGTGGTTTTGCTCTATAAAAGTCCCTAGAAAAAAACATGGTCTTTAGCAACCTACTCAGGACGCCTTCTGTCTCTCTTTCAGACAGAAGCTTTCTTTCTCTCAATAAATATATTCTGCTCTTAACCTCTATTGTTCCTAAAATCCATTCTTTGATTTTAGAGAACACGAACTCATACTGGACATCTAGTAGGTTGAGAATTTCTTTACCCTGTTGCAGTCGGCAAAAGCAATTCCTATGGGGAGATCACCTCAGAAAAAGCCGTTAAGGAGTGGATTTGGTTTGGCTGAAAAAACATAAGATGTTTATCTTTCCTTGATTCGAATGACAGAATTATCAGGATGCATGAAGCAATTCCAATTTCACTATTAGAAAAACACAGATACAAATGCCCACATAAAGTTGCTGTTTCCTAATCACTTTATGCAGTGTTGCTTTTTTTCTCTTTACTTTTCATTTCCTTTGTCTTTTCATTTAATCTGCGTCATAGTTTATATTTCATCTTTTAATTAACCCTCAACATTCTGTCTAGTTTTGCTTTATTACTAGTAGTACAGTCCTAAAAGATTAATGAAATCACTTATAAATTTTATTCTCTTATATATTTACCTAATATTTATACCAATATGTCCTTAAAAAAAGAAAAATTTATACAAATATAGTTTAAAATCGCATCTAAGTGTCTGGTTTATTTCACTTAACATTATGGTCTCAAAGTGCATCCATTTTTTTTCAAAGGATTCAAGTTTTTATTTCTTTATGGGAGAATGCTATAAAGCTTAAATATAGCATAGTTTCTCTTACATGAGAAAACCAAAATATAAATAAATTAAATAGCAAAGTAAAAGTTAGATAATAGGAAACATGGAGATAGACCCTTTGCAAAAGTGAAGAATACTAAGAGGGTAGAAACAGCAGGGAGAAGTTGAAAAAAGAATTATGATATGTTATGTACGTGTATTAACTTCTCATGATAAATGCAATCATTATGCACTATAAACATGTACTAGTAAAAATAAAGTTATTTTAATTCATAAGAAATATAAAAAATTGCATTTAAGAAATTAATTAATCTTTGTAAGCTACATATTTTTAACTGAAAGCTATCTTCTCATATCCCAGCCATAGTTCCCAATGTATGAAATGTATTGATCAAGTTTTCACTCTTACTGATAAAATTTTAAAGAGTTTTTTTTTCAGACCCATGCCAATTCATTTACATTTCCTTCCTTCAGTTGCTTTATCTGTGAGGTAAAAAGATCACAATAGAAAATCATTTTCTATCGACCTATATATAGCTCTAAAAATCTGATTTTGTAAGTTTGTCTCTGATGACACAGTTAAAGATTGTTTTTACCATCCTCCAACCTTAAAAAAGCACACAAAATGTCCTACACTTTTTAAATTGTTGGTCTTTCTCCCAACACCTTTATCTTCAGTTGAAGTGGTAAAGCATTCCATATTCACTACATTTATGGCAAAGTTTTTCATCTATTTAAAAACTGAACTCTTCCTTTGCCCTACCAAAGAAAACTGCAAAGCTGGTATACAAGTAGCAATTTTGCTTCCATTCAGCAGGGAACAAAGGTAGGGATACAACAGAAAGATAAAACCTTAAGCAGTTGGAGCAGAAATTAAACTTTACCTATTCACAGAGCTGGAAAAAAATTATTGGAAAAGGACAATGAAGGGCAAACTCCACGTGAATCACTTCATATCCCTAAAAGTTGAATTACAGTCGTAAGCTAATAGCTTTAAATAAATAGATAAACCATGTGACTTACAAAAATTAAGTAGGTATTTACTTTCCTCACCTCCATTTTACTTACTACCTTTCTCAACAACAAGTTATCAAAGCTAAAGAGCAAATGAAACAAAAACTAGTTAACCAGAAGACCACAACTCAGTGGAGGCCAACTTGAATTTCTTGTTTGATTATACTTCTACTATAATAGTCACCTCTTTTTGAGAACACAGCTAAACTGAGATAGTTTCACGTACCAATTATATACGAAAAATGGGGTGTCAAGAAAAGTTCAGGGAATAAATACTTAGGCATATGAAAGAAATGAAAGTTAAAAATGGTAATAAGGATTATGTGTCTCCCTCCCTGCCTCCCTCTTCTTCTGTCTCTCCCCCTCTTTTGCCCCTTTTCCACCTCCCCTTGCTCTCTTTCCTCCTAACCTCTTTCCAGAAATGAGCTCCAGAATCTTTCCTCAGCTGCTGGTAAGACAGAGTCAACTAGAGTAATTTGAATGAATTAAGAAATTCTTCTCTCACATGAAAGGTTTGAGAGACTATATAGGACTTTTATATCTATCATATTCTAAGTTCTGTCAGATCCGCTGGGTTACCAGGATGGGTGAACCTAGCAGCATTTCATAACAGGATGAAGTGGCACCTACTGGATACCAGTGAGGCCAGGAGTAAGCCAAGCTAGACCCTCATGTTATCAACCACTATACCACCAAAATCAAGTACACCGGGTTAACATTCCATCACTTTGACAAAATATGTGCCAATAACAATTCAAAGGAGAGAACATTTATTTCTCTATTTCAAAGGTTTCAGTTAGCTCCATTGTCTCTGGGGCAGAGGCCAAGCCAAACATTATGGCAGGAGGACATGGTAAAACAAAACTAATTATTCGCCTTGCAGCAGTGGGTAGTAGAGAATCTAGTCAGCACTGTGCTAGTAGGCTTCCTTCTTTATTCCACCTGAGTTCCCTGCATTCAAGTTGGGTCTCCTCCCAGTTCACTGCCCCTTGTGCCACTCTTCTCTGGAAACATACTCCCACAGACACACCCAGAAGTATGCTTTACTAATTTCCTAGGAATTTCTCAATCCAATCAACTTTACAATCAAGATTAACTATCACATAAACCTACTATAAAGAAGATAAGTGTTAAAGAAGTAAGCAGAATGACTTTCCCAGTGGACATCAGTAGCCTCTGCACTTGGCCCCTTTTATCTTGGTACAGTGCATACATGGATAGGACAGCTATGGTGGCAGGTGGAGACAAGAGCACAGTCATCTGGATTCTCAATCATCAAGGCTAATCTAAGTACTGCTTCTACCTAATGATCAATCCATAGCAATAAAAAATAGTGCTGAACCTCCATTACTTCTCAAAGAGATTAAGTTGGTGGTAAGCTGACTGTATTACAATCCTTGCAAACTTGAAAATACAGTAATTTATCTTAGCTAGAACCAATACATATTCTCAGTGTGAGTTTGCCTTTCTTGCCTGCAGGACCTCAACCAATGCTACTTCGGTGTGCTTGTGAAACATCTGACCTATTTATTTTAGAATCATATAATATTATAGGGAACAAAAAAAACAGTAAAAAGCAAAAGAAGTTAGGCAATGAGTACATAACCATGGGATTCTCTAATCTCATCACATGTTAGAAGTCACCAGTCTGGTACATATGTAGACTGACCTTTCGAATATGTAGCAAAGTCAAGAGTTAAAAGATAAGGCTCTACAATGAGAGGGTACCCTGCTCCAGGAAGCAGAATTTACCTTAAAATAAGTTTCATAGTGCTCTATCCTCATTAGATAGAACATAAAGGTCTTAGAATCACAGGATGAAATGAGTGGTTCTGCTTGAAACCTCTATCAGTTCAAGGAAGGCTTGTGGATAATCGAGGTTTCATGTCTCCAGAACTCTAAAGTCCAAGGGTCTATAGCAGGGGTCAGTAAACTTGTGCCTCCCAAATCTGATCTATGGCCTGTTTCTATTGCCCATCAGGTAAAAGTCACTTCGATACTTTTAGAAGTTTGGGGAAGAAAAGAAGGTAGATAGGGAATAAAAGAAAAGGAGGAAACTGTGAAAGGAAGAAGAGAGAATCCTCTGTGGTCTACAGAGCCTGACATATTACTATCTAATCCTTTACAGAAGAGATGCAAGGACTTAGTTACCACAGTGGAAATGTTTCCACTAGACAACACAAAGCTGAAAAATTCTGAGCTAGTTATTGTCCATGTACTTTGTGCAACTTATGAAAAGAGACAAGCAGGCAGGAAAAAGTCACCACACCTCTGTTACACTATGGGAACGTGAAAAGACAAGATCAGCTCCTGGGTAATCTTTGGAGCATCTTTTGGAAGTTCCCTGCCAATTTTTATGGAAAATATATTCATACTGTAGTCAGAATCTGGAAGGGACATGGTGACCAGGACTCAGGCCCTTCAGGAATGAGAATTCAAATTATTTCACCTATACCAGCGAAAGTGCTATCTAAGAGAAGAGGAGCTAAAATGGATAATAGAGGAAAAAATAATTAATATTACAGTGACTCTGTGTATTAGTCACATTCCTGGTGCTGAGACGAAATACTCAACACCTGCAACTTAAAGTAAGAGAGATTTATTTGGTTCATGCTTTCCAGTGGGTTTAGTCCAAAGTTGGCCGGCTCCAAAGCAGAAATTGCATGGCGAAAGTGCCTGGTGGGATGGTTGCTTAACCCATGGCAGCTAAGAAGCAGAGGAGGAGCTGGGGACAAGAAATATAGCCTCCCACTTCACAGTCCCAGGGATGCACCGTCAATCAGACCCCCACTCACTAACTACATATTCAGCTTCTGAACTCATCAATGGATGAATACACTGATGACTATAGCATGCCTACAATCCAATCACCTTTCAAATATATGAGTTTTTTTTTTAAAAGGCTAAACAGAAAAAAAAGTAGAAGTAATACAGAATTTCAAAAAAAGTAACAAATCAATACTAGTCAATATGTTACATATTGTTATCTTAGAAATAGTTGTTCAAGTTATGAGATCTAGGCATAGAAAACAATCACACAACACAAATAAACAATGACAACACAAACTATTCTTTCTGATGAACTAACAGAGAATTAGTAGTATAGTTATCTATCTCACATACTTATACATACATACAGTTATATGTGTATATCTACAAACATACAATCTTTTCCTTTCTTCCATTTCTCCTTTCCCCTACCCCAGCTGTTCTTTAATTTTGAGCACTTTCTTTCCCTTTCCTTATTACAGTATCTATTGTACATTTTGGATCTTATTACTCTTTCAGTTTTTTTAATTGTTATTTATTTTTTACACTAGGGAGACAATTGGATATTTACAAATGTCAGTCTGATTTATTTCACTTATGAGTATAGTCTCAAGTTGCCTCCATTTACCTATAAAAGCCTCAAGATCATCCTTTTTATAGTTGAGTAATATTCGATAGTATAAAAATACCACATCTTTTTCATCCATTCTGTGGGTTATGGACATTTTGGTTGTTTCCAAGATTTAGCTATTACAAATTGTGCTGCTATAAACATGGGTGCACATATATCGCTGTGACATGACACTTTCAGTTTTTCTGGGAAAATACCCAGAAGGGGAATAGCTGGATTGAAGGAGATTTCCAATTCTAGTTTTCTGAGAAATCTCCGTACTGATTTCCACAATGGTTGTCCAGTCTGCTACTCCCACCAGCAGTGGAGAAGTGTTCCTTTTTCCTCACATCCCCACCAACATTTGTTGTCAGTTTATTTCTTGATGGAAGCCATTCTTTCTGGAGTGAGATGGAATCTCAATGTTGTTTTCACTTGCATTTCTTGAATGACCAATGATATTGAGCATTTCTTCATGTATTTATTTGCCATTTGTATTTCTTCATCTGAGAAGTGTGTGTTGACCTCCGATACCCATTTTTGGATTGGATCTTTGAATTTGGGGGGCCTGATGTTTTTCAATTTTTTATATGTTCTGGATATAAGTCCTTCATCTGAGGGGGACAGTTGTCTAAAACTCTTTCCCATTCTATGGGCTTTCTTTTCACTTTATTGGTGACTTCTTTTGACGTGCAAAAGCTTTTTAATAAAATGAGATCCCTGTTGTTGATTCTATGAAGTGTAGTTTGAGTTTTGTTCATGAACTCTTTGCCTATCCCTATGTCTTCAAGATTTTTACCTACCTTGTCTTCCAGTAAATTTAGTGTTTCTATTTTAATATTTAGATCTTTGACCCATTTTGACTTTAGTTTAGTGCATGGTGATAGACATGGATCTAGTTTCATTGTTTGGCATGTGGAAAGCCAATTTTTCCAGCACCATTTATTAATGAGGCTATCTTTCTTCCAGTGATCATGTTTGGCCCCTTTGTCAAATATAAGGTGGCTGAGTGTCTTTGTAGTTGTATTTCCATCTTCTAATCCATTCCACTGATCTTCAGGTCTATTTTTTTGCCAGTACCATGCTAATTTTATCACTGTAGCTTTGTAGTATAATTTCAAGTCATGGATTGAGATGCCTCCTGCCTTGCTTTTGTTGCCTAGAATTGCCTTTGCCATTCTAGGTCTTTTCTGGTTCCAGATGAATTTTAGGAGTGTTTTCTCTAGATATGTAAGGTATATTAATGATATTTTGATTGGAACTGCATTAAATCTGTTTAACAGTTTTGGGAGTATGGCCATTTTCACAATGTTGGTTCTCCTTAACAAAGAGCAAGGGATATCTTTCCATTTTCTGACATCCTCCTCAATCTCCTTTTTTAGAGTACCATAGTTTTCAGCATATAGGTCTTTTACATTCTTTGTCAGGTTGATTCCTCAAATATATTAGTTTTTGGGGGTAATATTTTAGATCTAACTGTAATACACTCTGAGATGAACATCAATGGTAGATATTGAGATTCGTTGTAATTAATCTTCCTCTCATAAATCTATGCAGTAAAAGACACCAACAAAAGCATGGAAGAGCTATTTTCTTCTTAAGAAATGTTTATAACACAAAACAAGTGCTAAGACACAATACAGGACAATTTGGTCCGTTCAGGTTCCATAATGACAAGATCAATAGCCATACTGACAAGGAAATTTTGATATGAGAGTTTGTCAGAATTTTCACAACTACCTGTATGACTGTTCCTTTATAATTTTTTGATGCTAAAAATAAAGGAAACAGCTCTCTATGAATTTTATATCTTTTATTGAGCATACACGGTACAATCAAAACATAATAATGAATATTTAAAATTCTTGAAAAAAATTATCATAGTAGCACATTGTCATTAACAGGCCACACACAATAGTCACTTTGAACACATTTTCCCATCATTCTTGCCACTTTTTGAAGTGGTTCTGCAAGTTCTCTATTTGGTTGTGCTGTGCTATTGTGGCTGCCTCAATGTCCTGAATCAAGTCAAAATGTTTACTTTTCTTGGTCACTTTTACTTTGGGGAAGGGTTAGAAGTTGAACAGTGCAGACCTGGTGAATAAAGATGAGGACACTTTAATGTTTTTACTTCACAGAAGTTACCATAAATGTTTTTCATTGATCAGGACATTGAAGCAGCTACAAAAATACACAAAAGATGACTTCCAGAACTGCTTCAGAAAGTCACAAGAACAATGGTATAAGTGTGTTCAAAGAAAGGGAAGTGTTTTGAGCAGAGTTAGTGGCACTGTGCCTTGTACTTCATAAATTTTTTTAGATATGCACTGTGTTTTTAACATACCTCATAATTCACACACAATAAAACACACAAATTTTGACTGTAAATATTGAGGAATTTTGACAAATGTGTACAACCATGTAACCACATTCAAAAGACAGAACATTTCTAATACCCAGAAATTACTCTTGTGCTATTTCCAAACTCTTGTCCACATCCTATAGAATTAACCATGTTCTGATTTTTCTTACCATAAATGAGTCTCTTATTTTAGACTTTGATACAAATATAAATATAATAATATAGCTTATACTCTTTTAGACCTACAAGTACTCTAGGGCTTCTGTATTCTAATTAATCAATCAAATTAGACCTACCAGCATAGTTTATCCTTGTTTTCTGCTAACCTACTGCTACTTCAACATAAACAAAGGTAAATGAACTAGAACAAACATTTTGTTCCTGTGCACTTAATACAGCAATATAGCTTTGTTACCAGAAAAGAAATTCTCAGGGCATTCAATATATTAAAGCAATTGACATTTCAAAGAGCAAGGGAGATAGATGACTTTAACACAAATCACAGACTAGACGAACTGCCTATGTCTTGGTTCCATCACTTACGGGTAACAGCAAGTTATTTCTTTCCTTGTCTGCTTTCTCATTTATAAAATGGTGAACACTACAGAACCACCCTCAGGGAGTTGCTATGAGGATTAGATCAGCTAGCATGTAGAAAGAATTCACTAGACAGAACATTCTGCATACTTTAGCTTTAGTGCAGATACAATTAATACGTGAATTTGGACATATCAAAAGACATGTTTTACTTTTCTGTTATATGGAATTCAGTGCATCTGTGGGGCATCAAAATATGCCAAAGATAAAGAGAAATGAATAAAAAAATTTGTCTATTTTGATTTTGATTAGTTGCCTCATGCTAATTTGACCCCTAAATGATTTTTTATTGTTAAAAATAGAAATATCTCAATATAAAGATGCTTAGAATTTCTACTACTCTTTGGACCCATACACAGCAAGATATCAGATAGATTTTGATCCATCATTGTGTCTCTTTCCAATTTGCTAAAGCCTTGCTCTGATAATGCAGGCCCAGACCAGATGTTACCCCACTATCTCACTTTACCTTACACTGTCCTTTTCTGAACATGAGTATGCTGTCAGTTTTCATTAGATTCTTCTCTCTTCTTATCTTTTCTTGTCCTTGTTAAGCATAAAATATAATTTCTGTAATCCACATCCTAACATAATATAGCCAGAAGAATTCAGTTACAATAATGTCATTTTAGTTATTCTAATAGCCAAATACAAAATAAAAAATTGAAAGCACATTCATTTACACAGTACCTCCTAGCAGATAAAAGAATTTGGTTGTTCCATCACCCTTACAAAAATTTTCCATACCTTATGTTCTCCATTCCTTCTGAATAATTGTGCTGTCTAACTAATAAAATGTTGTTCTTAAGAGATGTTTTATTTCTTCTCTAAAATACAGGCAGGAACAAATTTGGTGCCATTTGATTTTCCCATTTTTTTCTTTATTCCATGTTTTCTATTTAAATACATTAAAAGCCTAGAATAACTATGTTTCTCTTCAAGAGTAAGACTTTTAGCCCTACATTAAATACTGTTTACCTAACATTTTAGCCATGTGAGCACAAGTCAACCAATTCCTCAGTACTCACAAATTCACTGATAAGGGTAGGTTTATAGTGGCTTCATTTATCAGTATTAACTTCTATCTCCTCCCAGGAAAGAATTTCCTACATCTGATATTTTTTCAAGCTACATTTTCTATGCCTCTTATTCCTGTTTCCATTGCTACATTCTATTTTATTCAACCAGTCTGAACCATTAGAGTCTCTTTTAACACACTGAACATTGTCTTTTCATTTCTATAATATGCATTTTTTTCTTTTAATAAAATCTTGGCCTGTTTAACTGTACTCCTGAAACATCAAGCCAGAAGTTCTTATTATTTTTTCCAGTTATTTCTTCCAAAATATATCACACATTGCTTTACTCTTGAAGCTTACATCATCCTCTTTCATCTCTAGCAAGGACTGACTGCAAATGTGCCTCTTAGAGTAGTTTTTAGTCATTTGATAATCACAATTCCCATAGCATAACCCCTGGCAGCCCATTCTATTTTATCTTTTAAATCTTTTCTTGACAACAAAATATTGCTGAAACAGTTCTGTGATGTCTGTATTTCATGGCTTCAAATAGATTTTCTTTTTCTCACATTGGCTTTTCTGTTCTTTGCTTAGAACTTCAAAGGTATAAGGAAGGACCTGAAAGAAAACAAGCCCCCATATCTCAATATCAGATAAACCTTCAGTAGTGCCCTTTGATCATGCTTGACATTTGTTCTCTTTTCTCAAGCATTAATTCCCCTTCTTCTGGGTTGTTTTAGCTGATGGAAAGCTTCCCCTCACTAATCCCACCATGAGCCATCCTTTTTTTAAAAAAGTCTCTTTGCATTTACCTCTAAAACATGGAACACACTGCTACATATTTGCTCTAATGATATTGGTACCTGATTTAAACTTGTCAGTTAAAGATTAGTCCTTCTTTTGTTCTTACTTTCTTACTGCTTATACAAATGCTGAGAATATAACTTACCAAATAAATATTTGAGATATTATATTAAATTGTTCATTTGCTCAACATTTGTCAAGCACCTACTCAGTGTCTCTGGCTGTGGCAGGTGCTATAGAGACAGACCAGTCAAGTGGTTCTACCCTTCCACAATTTGTAGCCAAGAAAATAGGTTGTTACAACAACAGAATACAAAATCTACAAGGGGGTATGGATTTTTTTTAAAAATCCCATAAATCAGCGTAAGGAGAGGATCAAGGACATAGAGAGTGGAAATGCAAGGATCAATATAATCTAACTAGAAGAAGAGAAAAAGGGCAAGGTCCTCCAGAAAGAAGACAAAGCAAAGAAACAGGTACGAAGGCTGTTATGAGATAACTGGGTAAGTTCATGTGGTTCCGTAGAGAGGTAGATAGGGTTTGGGGGAAGTGGTGAGAGAGAAAACTAAAAAGATGGCAAGAACCAGATCACAAGGGGCCTTATATTGCCTGTAGAAGATTTTGCCCTTTGTCCAGCACCATTATGCGTCTATGACTGCAAATATTAGATTTATGACTAGTGTCTAGGAAAATGGTAACAGTTTTCATCTGCTCATCAGGTTTCTGCTTTCCAGTTCTTGAAATTTCTTTAATTTCACCCTGTACCTTTAATTTCACATTCACCTCTTGGAATTATTCCAAACACAGCTGCCAGATTAACTATATTCTTGAGTATTTTATTTTATTCCTCTTATTTAAATTTTCTGGGCTTGATTACTTATTGAACATGAAGCTCAATTAATCTACTCTTTGCTTTCTAAATGATTATAGTAGTTACTTTACAATCATAAGTTCTCCTATGTGTTATTCACAAGGAAGGAAGAACCTGATATGTTAGCTATATTTTATAAAAATAAATATTTTAGCATTAAGAAGTTAAGGAGTTAATTCAGTAATTTGAGGCTGGAATCTAAGTTCTTGATATCAATTCAGTTCATTTAAACTGTACTGGATCAAAGCTTGTTTTCCTTGAAGAGATTAAAAGGTAGACTTTTAAGAAATATGCTAAGGATTGTCTTCCACAGGCTGCTCCATCTATGCACTGAGATCAGCACTGGTGGTGGTGTCTGATGGGGCCATCACCTGTGAGTCTGTGATGATTGACCTGTGGCATAATGCAGGCCTCACAACCTCCTTAGCTAAGTCATGCCTCAGTCCCCACAAGGGGTACGGCCAGGTGGCCATTTGAATGGTCTGTCTCTGAGGGGCACCCACCCTTTGTTGTACCATTGCTCAAGAGTACACAAAGCATGCACATAGAAATATAAATTAACTAGTTAAAACACGCAACCCCTTACTGCAGGAAAAAAGGGCTTTTATGGAGTTAAAAATGAAACCAAACTACTGCATCTCAAAGAACAAAAAAGGAGGCCCATTCTTCCTGAGAATTCCACTTTGGCCCCCTTGTTGGCCACCACAGTCGCTACCATCACCTGTGGCTTCACTCCCCAATTCCAAGTCACCTACTTCCAGCCAATTTAACTAGTTCCAGCTAGCCATTGCCTGCATTCAGCCATAAAGCCCCTCCCCCTGGAACCTTTGGCTTCATGGCTATGCCTATCCTGGTCAGGTGGCATCACCTAGCACTCACCTGAGGTGACTGTAAACAATTCCTTCTGAGTTCCACATTTTGACTGAGGAAAAATTGGACTATAAGCCCTGACAAATGAGTTGTCATGGCCGTTCCAAAGGTCACCTCACCTAGGAACAGCCTAGTCAAGTGCTTCTCAAAGACATCAAAAAGGGGGACAAAAAGTCTATCAATCATTGTTACCCAGAAACCTGATAAAAGAAACTCATCTGATGTCCATAAAAAATCCAATCTGATAGATAATCTTACCCTCTGGCTACAAATTATAAGGGCTATGTACACAAAAATGCCCACCCCATCTGTGAAAAACAAAGAAACCTGACTATCCAGGCCCACCTCAACCTGAACCTCTCCTTGTCTTGTTGTGCTTTGATGGATAGCCCATCCTGAGGTCCATCAAACTGGGCCCCTGAGAGCCCACGGTCAATACAAAAGTCAGTGGCAAACCTGGGACTCTCCTGGTAGACAATGGAACAGAACTCTCTACCTTCAAAAGTTCCATCTGTCAAAAATTATCATCATTGGGGCAACTGGAACTCTTGCCACTCACCCCTTCTGCCTGGTACAAACTTGCAGCTTGGGAAGGACATCTCACCAAAGGTATTCCTGTATAAGCTAGTCCCCATACTGCTTCTGGGAAGAGACTTTCTCTTCAAATTACATGAAACTGTCTCCTTTGCACCAAACCAGTTAACCTCCCTCTCACTTAACCCTGCACTTTCAACTTTGTTCCCTGAGAGGAAGATGATGCCTGCATCAGCTGGAGACAGATAACTGCAATCCTGGAGTTCTAAAACCTCTCCTCCCAGAGGTAGAAGCTAAAGACTCACCTCCAAGCGTGGCCATCAACTACCCCACTTCACAATGACCTCCATTGTTGTCAGATGTCACAAGAAGCACAAATGAGCATTCAGTCACACATCAGCCTGATAAGTCTGTTAATCACATTTGGCAAGATCTCCAAACCAAGAACAATGCAGCCATCACTTTGCATTCTGTGGTTCCCAATCCATACATCATTTTTTGGGCTGCTACTCAATTGCCACAAGGGTTTGGGAACTCTCCCACTATTTTTAGGGAGGCCCTATCAACAGATTTGGCTCTGGGACAGCCTGTTCCTCTCTCCCTTCTAGTTCCATCACAGTGCCCCAAGAAAAAAAAGTGAGACTTCAAAACTACAAAATGTCTATAGACTGTCAAACTGCTAAAATACATCTCTCTTCCCTGTAAAACCAGTTCAAGATCTCTGAGCTACCAATTCTGCCATGATTGCCATCTGTATACATTGCCTCAGTATTGTACCACCCACAACCTGCTGGTACACCTGCCTGAGCCTAAACAATGCTTTCTTTTGCCTTCAATTGGCTGCTGTCGGCCAGCCTCCTTTCACTTTTAAATGAAAAGACCCTAGTTCTAGACTCAAAAGTCAAATGACCTGGACTCAACCTCTCAGAGGTTCAAAAACTTTATTACCATCTATGCACAGTTGAAGCCTGAAGGACACCATTTGCAGGATTACTCCATACCTATTTCTCTTGATTTTTGTGCCTTTTCAAACTGCCTATCCCAATTCTTGCTTACTGAACCCCTGCTAGCAGTGATTTTTGCCTTAAACTCAACAGACAGTTGCCCCAAGAGAATAGACCAATCAATCAAACACTTGAGCAAGATTTGATGAGTGTCCAAGGCACACTGGACACTCTTCTGGATCAGATGAACTCCCTCACTACCTTGCCAGAATAATGTTGCAAAACAGACAGGCCTCATTTGTGTCTCTTCCTAGAACAACTTAGGGAAAAAACACTGTAATAAGATAATCTTGGGGACCTTGGCTAGGGTCCATCCTAGGATCACTGACTACCCTAATGTTATGGCTTCTAGTTGGGCTTTATCTCAGAAGATCACATGTAACATATCCAGTGAAGATTTGCTGGGGAAACTAAAAGAAGGGTAAATGTAACAGACAATCCCCCTACTAGCCAGTATACTTCAGTTTGTTAGTTGCCCAGGTAATATTTCCAGTTACAGTTCCTGTTACTTTTGTTTCTTAGAAACCACTGGTCACTGTGATGCATAGCTGATCACTATGATGCATATTGTAAGAACTAATCCCCAATTGACAAGTCATTCTGCCTCTGTACTTCCTGCTTGATTATCCCATATAAGCCACAGAACACCAGAAATCAGGGCCTCAATCAGTGCCTATCAATGTAAATAAACTTGCCTCTAAATCCTGGGTGTCATTTTGGTGCTTTTGTTTGCCATGGTACTATCATCAATCCTGGGAGGAAAGATAATGAAAACTAATTTGATGTCTGTAAAAACATTAGGTGATTTCCAATTTTATAATATACCAATATAAAGACTTCACCTTTTCAGATGGATATGGGAACAAGAGAGGGGGGCATGGGCAGAAAGGGGAGGAAAGGAAGATTTTAAAAAGGACTTGAAAGGGGAAAATGATGAAAATAAAGCTTTTACAAATGGGAAGGGAACCAAGAGTTGGAAAGAGCAGGAAGGGAAGGGAAGGGTCAGAGATGAAAAATTTAAAAAGAGAAAAAATAATTATGATGTATTCTGTAAATGTACAACTCTCTATGATAATTGTAATTATTGTGTACTGTAAACATGTACTAATAAAAATATATACAATTTTTTTAAAAAGGCAAGCTTTATCCTCCAAGGTTAGAAGAAAGGAGGTGAGGATGAATAAAGACAGAAATGTTTTTTTTTTGTTTTTTTTTTTTTTTTTTTTTTTTTTTGCGGCACCGGGGATTGAACTCACAACCTTGCGCCTGCCAGGGCAAGCGCTTAAGCCACTGAGCCAAACTCCCGACCCCAGAAATGTATTTTTTAAAAAGACTTTGATTAAAAGAATAGAAAATTAAGAGGCAGTTTAGAAGATCTAGTTTAATTTGACCTTCTCTTGCTAATTTGTTAAAATTTAATTTATTTAAAGCCGTTTTATCACATGGCTAACCCATTCAAAACAATATACAATGTAGCATCTATGGGGGATCTCCTTCTGAAGGTGGCAGCCACTGCTAATTCCCTACTATCATGTTTTGAAGTCCTGAATCATTTTCGTGGCTTTGTTTAGTTAGGTTTTATTCTGTTTTGTCTTATTCAATTTTATTATATTGATTGCATGGACATCTATCTCAAAGATAACAAGATATATTATTGTAGCCATTTTGGATTTACTATTATCTTGTTTTGAAGTCCTTTTCTCAATTCATTGTTTCATTTTTATTGGTTCTATTCTGTTCTTTTTTGTTTAATTTTACTATGTCTGAAGGTATGCGCAACTATTTTGAAGACAACAAGAGGCATTATGGTAGCCATTGTTGATTTCCTATTACCTTGTTTTGAAGTCTCATATTACTTACACTGTTTTGTTTTGACTGGCTTTATTCTGTTCTATTTTGCTTGATCTTATTCTCTTGAAAATAAAAATTACCCAAAATAACCCCACTCAAAAAGAAACACCTGGAGGAAAATGTCAAATGGATACCCTAAGACTGCAGGAAATTTTGCAGTAATAAATTTGAGGATAGTTTTGGGGTCTATCAATGCAGAGAATACTGTCTATTGTGTTTGAGGAAAAGACCAGTTATTAATAAATAAAGCTGAAAACATTTTAGAAATACCAGGTTTCTGAGTTATAAAACATGTGGGAAATTAGCTAAACTGAAACAAAACATGTGGTCCAGCTAAACTGAACCAAAAAATCCTTAGTAAAATGACTGAAGCAAAAAGATTATAGTGAAATTACAACCTTGAAAAGAATTTTCCATAATTCATCAGTGTTCCAAAACTGATGCCTTGGAAGTTGATTTGGAGTGAATTGTCATGATTAAAGTTTGGAGAAATGTCTGGTCTCTGTTGCTTACACATACTATCAAGATTCTGGATGTAAAAAAAATATTGGGCTTGTGTATGAGCCCCATTACTGATCTCAGATCCAAGGTTTTAGTGTGTGCCTTAAAAGTATCTTCACTACTATTGCTTTTTCTTATGGCCTCCTTTCTTTTTTTAAATTTTTTTCAATTTTATTTTAAAGAGAATATAACCAAGCAAAATAAAACAGAATAAGGCCAATCAAAACAAACCAGTATAAGTGACACAGAACTTCAATATGAAATCAACAATAGTTGACATAATGCCTCTTGTATTCAGTATAGCTGCAGATACCTTCAGACATAGTAAAAATCAAACAAAACAGGACAGAATAGAACCAATAAAAACAAAACAATGAATGCAGTAAAGGACTTCAAAGCAAGACAATAACGAATTCAAAATAGTACCATAATGTATCTTGCTATCTTTGAAATAGCTGCCCATGCCATCAGACACAACAAAATCAAACAAAACAAAACAAAATAAAACCCAACCCATCAAACCAATGAAAATGATATGGGACTTCAAAACAAGATAATAGGGAATTAACAATGATTACCACCTTCAGAAGGAGATCCCCACTAGATGCCACACTGTGTACCTCTGTCCTCTGAATAGATGATCAGACCACCAGCCCTAAACCTGCAAAGTCAGTGAAACACCGAACACCATAAGCATCAAATTGCATTTCACCTGAATAGCTAACATTGCAGCCTGAGTTTCTCCAAATCAGTCAGTCGCTTAAGGGGTGGGAGATGGGGTGTTGGCTCTTCTTGTTTTCCAGTCTGTGTACTGGAAGGAGTTGGGGACTCACTGTCCCCTGGCAGTGGCCACCTTTGCTTGGCATTGGTTCACAGGGAAGGCTTGCTTCTTGGTGAATTCTGGTTCTCTTCCCCCACAGTCCGTGAATGGTGCTGACTCATGGGAAAAGGCTGGGGTCTGGCTTTGCCCCCACCGGTGGCAGTCTTATGGCCTCCTTTCAAGATTTTAAACTGCATGAAAGTTGGGACCAGATATACCACAGCACACAACTTCGTGTTTCTTGTACCTTCCACACTTTTTTGCCTGCTAGCTAGCACTGTTAGCTATTTAGCAATCAAGTAAGAACAGGCATCAACTCAATCACCTCATCTTTGAAGGGCTGTTAGGGGAATCCTCAAAAGACATTTCCTTCAAAAGATGGTTCAATAGTTTTGTCTTCATATATGAAAGACTATGTGACAACTAAACTGAGTTCATTCTGGAGTTCAATAGAGTTTATGTGCCCTATTCTGATCTCATTCAACTGGACTAAAGGCTTTTCCATTTCTTCAGTGGGAATTAAGAAAGGAAGCATATATTACCACTCCAAATCCTATCAATTTTTGGATGTTTTTCATGTAAAATAAGCTTTGCATTACAAGACATTTCTGCAATTGATAATCCTTACTTTTAGCATGGATTCAAATTATTTTAACTACTTGTTCTTCCTGTTTTGCAATAATACTGAGCTTAGCCAGAAACCAGAGTTTCTAAAGCTACAACCCAAGGTTTCTGGCTATTTCATTATTTTAGAAATGTTTCCATCCAGATACAATGACTACCATGACCTTTAGATGACCTGCCTTCTTCTCTGGCCTGCAAGGAGGAAGGTCTTG
>RJWM01027417.1:0-26824 GCA_004363535.1 Dasyprocta punctata
ATTAAAGAAAAAGAATAGACTATGTCAAAATTAAGAACTCTATCAAAAGACCTCCTACAGAAAGTGAAAAGATAAACCACAAACATGGAAAAAACATTGCAACATAAATAAGTGAAAAAGAATGATTACTTAGAACATTTTAAAAAAATCTATGAGGGAAAAAATGAATAACCCGATAGAAGAATGCATAAAATACTTGAACAGCTATTTTGTATACAAGAAAACCAGAATGGTCAATGAAAATATTCTCAAACTTCCTAATAATCAAGGAACTTCAAAATAAATTATGCAGTATTACCACTTCATATCCAGCAGACTTGCAGAAAACTTTGACAATAGTAAGTGTTGGTAAGAATGTAGGAAATTTCAGCACTGGGGAGGCTGAGGGAGGAGGTTCACAAGCTCAAGGCCAACCGGAACATCTTAGAGAGATCCTATATCAAAATAAAAAAGGAATGGGGATGCATCTCAGTGGTAGAGTGCCCCAGGATTCTATCTCTCATACCGAGGAAAATAAAGAATATAACAATGGAAATGAAAAAGCAACAACCACACACAATGGATGAATCTCGGTTTTAATGACCCAGCAAAAGACTCAATGATTAAAAAAAAAGAACAAAGGAAGAATTATCATAAAACTCAGTAGGTGGTTACCTTTAGAATAAAGTGGAGGTACAATGAGGAAGAGGGTGGTTTCTAGGTAGAGGCAATGTTCTACTTCTTAGCTTAACTGAAGGTATGTAAATATTTTTATTATTATTTATATTGTACGTATTACTTTTACATACTGTATGACACATTACATATTTAAAAATAAAAGAATTTTAAAGCAGTAAGGTAAAGATCCTATATGTGTTTATATGTGTGTGGATGTATGTTATGTTTCATGAAGGAATAAAAATAGGAATTTTTGGTAAGAAAATGTTACTAACACTTCACTAGATTTACTAAATTCTCCAATATGATTGACTGATTAGGAGAGGAATGAATCAACTATAAGTTTACCGTAAAATGTAGATCTTTATACATATAGTTTCTATTAAATATATATTATCACATGCCTTATTTAATCTATCAATTGAACTATCCCTCCTCAGGCTGTCTTGCTTACATTTCATTTGGCAAAAGAGAAAGAAATTCTTAATCTTTTAAGGATAATAATCCAGTTGAAACATGCTTATTCTTTTCTTAACTTTTATTTTTTAGCCTATCTTAGCTATATATCCCTTGAATAGAATCAAAAGAAGAAAATTATAGCAAAATCTAAAACCATGTTTGTATCTGACATTGTGAAATACTAAAAATGAAAAAAACCCTCTTGTTTGATTGGTTATACCATGTATATTAAATGAATTAAAACTAGGACCTCTTTTCAATGTATTAAACATAACGTAGCATTAAAGATCTAGAAGAAACCTCCAGGAATTGTCTAGTACAGCCATTATCAAGTAGAACTCAGACTATCTCAGGCAAATAAGTTATCAACCTAATGTTAACATGTCTCCTGAAAAAATTTTATAGCATGTTTTCCCAACAAAGAATCTGAATTAATTAATTAGTTCTCAGAACTCTTTTAATAAACAACGCTAGCATACAGGAAACATTACTATACAGAAAAGACCATTTAATGCCTAGAGATTTTCTTAGGCACAAGGGGACCCTAGAAAGTATGAAACTAACTCTTTAGTCTCTACAAACAGCAAAATAAAGAGCTCAGAGTGCTGCCTGTTGAGCCCCAATGGTTGCAACCTCACCTACCAACTGGCTTTCCCCAGTGATATGGTCTCAAAGCTTGTATCTCTTGACATACATGAGAATTGATGATCACTTTGTTTCTGTACTGACTTGGGTTAATCTATAAACTTTTTCTTTCCCATTCCTTTCCACCCAATTACTCCAGCAATCAAGAGCTGAGTTGTATACATCTATGGAGTATGAATAGACACTTAAATATTGCACAGTCCTAAAAATATGTTATGTACAAATGAGAAGAAGAAACTCCTAAATTTTCTAATTTATAGGTAACTTTAAGAAAATAAATATACTGGGGAATCTTTTTTTCCCTCTAGTCATGGACAATTTCATCTAACAACATGTATTTCTCTATTGAAGACTGTACTTTTTTAGACTAAAAATTCCTTGACATCAGGGACTAGTTCTGCTTCAGTTTTTATACCTGGCATGCTCCATTGGACTTTGTTACTGTGACATGACCTGTATATGAACTGAAAAATGTCAACTGTATTTAACTAAAGCAATGGAGGATCACTAAAACTTGGCCTTACTTGATTGTTGCATTCCTCCTCTTCCTCATCACAGTCTAGCCCCTGATGAGCAATCTCAGTAGTGCTGTTCTCAAGAAAGGGATTATTCTCCAAATTAGACACTCTGGAGGCCTCCGTTGTGACTTTCATTTTCATGCTATGAAAGCCAGTGGAGACCAATCCCACTTGCAGTTTGATGGGGTCTCCCTCAAACAGCAGGAAGTGTGAGTTCACTCCTTCTTTAAAACCAGGGGGTTGGTAGTCATGTGGGGTCACTGCAAAATGAAAAGGGCAAAAAGCCATGAAAATTGTTTTCAATCGAATAGATTCAATTACTATTTCATATGTAGTAACAGACATATTTTGGGGGCTTTCTTTTTTTTCTTTTTTTTTTTTTTTTTTTTTTTTTTGAGACCAGGTCTCTCTATGCAGTTCAGACTGGACTTAAACTAAATATGTAGCCTAGGCTGGTCTCTAACACTGCTGCCTCAACCTCCTGAGAGCTGGGATTACAGGTCTGTGACACAAGTCCTGGTTAAAGAAGGAATTTGACCAGAGAGCACCACTTACCTTCCTTATTGTAATGGAGTTTCATAGTAAGTATAACATCATTAGGAAGGGGTCCAAGATTTTGCATCAGTATGTACAATTTACGAATCAGTAGAACACTGGCTTTCTTAATATCTTCACTGCTTGTTCCAGTTTCAAAGCTTGTACTACTACTATAATCACATAGAAAAATAGCATACCTTATAATCATATACAATAATGACAATCTATTTTAAAAAGAATAAAATTTTAACTGTATGATCAAATAAATATAAATTAAATACCAGGACATTTTGGAGACAATTTTTAGAATGTAAATTCAAAGAGTGATTGTACTTTTCCAATGCACACACAAAGGATTTGTAAATAGCAAGTTCCTCTGAAGCATTTAAAAATGACCTTTTTAAAAAATTTGGTTTACAAATAGCCACATGCCATAATAATGGGAACAATGGTTTTGCAATTACATGACCCAGCATCTAATACCAGCTTTGCAGTTAACTACCTGAATGACCTCAGTTACGTCATTTAGACACACTCTAAATTGGTTAGCCCATTTGTGAGATAAACTTACAGATATTTCTATAGCACTTCAAGCATAAAATGACCTTCTAGCTCTGTGCCTATCTACCATCTTGTTGTCTCTCAAAAATATCCTCTCCTCACTCTTCTATGAATACCCACTTTTCTTATTGTCCATGTGGCAAAACATTCTCCATATCTCTACCAAAATAATATTCTTCACGGGAAAATCTGTTCATACCACCTTTTTGCTTAAAATTACACTATTACATTCATCATCTTTTAGATACACAGATGGTATGTGTACAATATTTTTTATGTCCAGTCAACCCCTTACCTCCACTGTCACCTGTACCTGCCATCCAGTGTTCTCTCAGCCATGTGCATTTCTATACAGTCCTCACTTCATTTGTATAGTGCTTTTCCACTTCTCTTCTAGATTCTCCTGCTTCATGCTCTAATATCTAATTCATATACTTCTTCATGGAAGCATCGCCATCAACCCTGGACCAGTTACCTATAGACTATGAGTGGCTCTTTTATTTCTACAATACTGAGTTTGGTATCAAGCTACTCGATAAACCTTTGTTGAATTAATGAATGAACAAAAAAGTTGGACTAAATTACCTTCTAATTCTAAACCATTGTTATTTCTCTCCAAAGTTTTCTTCCCCAATTAGTCTCACATTTGACTAGTTTTCAGGAAGTGCTTGAACTGCATGGTATTTGCACAGTGCATTGTACATAGTAAGTGGTACTGAAAAATAATCCCAAGTAGTTGACCTGTTGGTTTTTTTTTTTCCTAACTAATCTTTGGAAGCAGTGTGAATTCATAAACCAAATATTTATTAAGTGAACACATTGGTTCCTCTATCAATTTCAAACAATTTAAAGTCTTGTACACCAGGATTTAACTAATTTGAACATACTTAACCAAAGTGAAGGGCTCTAAAACCATGCAGCTCATGGAATCCTCCAGGATACTTAAGTAAAATCATATTCAGGACTCCCATTTAAATAAATGCTTAACTTTGGTTTCTCAGAAATTGAAATATGCATTACCTTCTCCTCTGTTTATAGTGTCTGAAAGATGTGACCATTTCCATTCTACTGAAAACATGTATGATATGTTCTATATAATCTGTAAAGTGCTATACAAATATTAGTTAATAATGGCTAATATTTTAATTCTCATTTTTGGTACTGACTTTTTCACATTCGAAATAAGAGGAAAAAATAAGATGTGAGTCTTAGAGAGAAATCCTCAGGATCCCTGGAGTTAATAGGGAAAAGGGAGAATTTTGCCATATTTTTCTTCAGAGCTCTTCTTTTTGGGTGCATTCATCTCCATTCCTTGGAGCCCTCTCCTAACCCAGGCTTTCTATCACCACTGTATCTTCCACTTCTAATCTATCTCATCAGCAATACTTAGCTCTTTACATCTACTAGCTGATCTGAAGCCAAAAGCTACTGATAGAGGAATATATAAATATTGCTCCTCAACAAACGTCCTGATCTGCACTGGGGCCCTTCTGAAGCACATGTCTTTGTCTTTGCTAACTAACCCATTACAGAGTTTCAACTTGATAAGAAAATACAGTGCTTTTTAGTCTTTTCCATACAGGGGCATACATAGGAAATGCTATTTATATGACATTGTGGGGCAAGTAGATGAGAATATTTGTTTATGTAGGCAAAGAGTCCAACGGCTTTATTTATCCTAGAGCTGGTCTGGCTATATTGAGGGAAGGGGGACAAGTAGCTCAGCATAGCAATTGAGAAACTTTAAGTTAATAGCTAGATAGAGTTTTATGGAGTTCTTCAATCAAAATGTATACACAGAATTTCTACTACTGTAATACTCATCTTTGCATATACTCCCACCAAATTAATCCACAGATTGCAGAAATTCAAACAATTATCATAGTCCCTTTCTATACTAGTGGAGTTTTGTAGGGTTTATGGATAAATAATAAAAGCCATGTAAGACTTTCCTCTGGTCTACAGAAGCCTATGCTTATCTTACTTCTGTACATTTCTCATGTTCATTAAACAAGTAGATTCTACCTGTCAAAATCCATGGTGGCTCCTTTTTTTGTGTATTTGAATTTGAACTGGTATATCTCAGTAACATTCTAGAAAAATCAAAGATAATAAAGAAATTAATTCTAAAAAAGAAATTCAGAATTTATCTGATGATAAGGAACATTGTGTAACTACAACCTGTTTGTCTCACAGGAGTACATAATTCAGAATTAATATTTCTAGATACAATATTTTCACCTTGTGCTAAGAATCAGTTAGATATCAAATAATACAATTATCATTAAGACTGGGGAAACTATATAATCCAACTAGGTAAATAACAGTATAACCAGTTGAGAAAATATCTATTTATGTAATAAATACTTCATTGAATTTCTATTTTGTGTCAGGCACTGATAAGAGTGAACAAAACAGGAAAGATCTCCGTTTTTCTAGAATTTATAGTCAATAAGTAAGTAAAAAATAATAATAAAAATTCAAATAGTATGAGTGGTGTGAACAATATGAAATAGATGCTGTGATGAAGTACATAAAGGGAAGAAATGCTGATTTGGCTTGGAAGAGCCAAGGAAGGCCTCCCTGAAGAAGTGATGCTTCAGCTGAGCCTCAAGAGGGACCAATCACATGCAGACCTAGGTGTGCAATGCCCCAGCCAGAGGAGACAGAGGACGCGAAGTGGTAAGGGATGCCTTTTTTAGGATGCAAGAGGAGGCTGAGTAACTATAGATGAGCAAGCAAGAGGGAGAAGTTATAGCATAGATGAAGTTATAGGGGGCCATAGGGCCAAGGTAAGGGGTTTGGATTTTATATTAAGTAAACTAGAAGTCTACTGAAAGGTTTTAAATGGGAGTGAGTCACATGTTTTAGGCTCACCCTGACTACCTTGCAGTACTGAGAGAAAACATGAAAACCATGAGGGAACTTAGGAGGCTACTTCAGTAATCTACAAAGATGACAATAGCAATAGGAAAATTTTAAAAATTAGAAAAACAACAAGGATCTAACTCTTGTTTTTTTACAATCCTGCCCTAAAAACTAGATACTGCTGTGATCTGCTCTCTTCACTATTAGGAAAGCTAAAACTAAAAAGGGACAAATTTCCTCATGAGAGACATATTTCATTTCAAATAAAATGATTATCTACTAGTTGAAGCAAACATTGACCCAGATATATTATACAATCTGTCCACAGAGATAGAGATGGTACTATAGGCAGGTAAAGGATATGAGTTTTAGTTAGAATACACACATGCACACGCGCGTGCGCGCACACATACACACACATACACACACACATGCTCCTTGTTCCTCTGGTTTAGTATTTGATCCATGACAGTGCAGGAATGAGGATGTTATATTTATCAGAAAAAAAAATCAACTGTTTTTGGTACTTTAAGATTTGATCTCCCAGCTCTGTTGATCTTGTGTCTCAACATACAACTTAATCATAGGTGATGAGATCCTGGAAAAAACGGTTAATGCTGCTTAAACTCAGGAGACTAATTTGTGATGGAGTTAATTTTAAAAGAGAAAAAATATTTTTCTAACTTGTCAGTTTATTTGAGAAATCAAACAAAGTTCAGATTTGCTGCTCATAGTTGCTTTGTAAATACAATATGAGAGATGGGTAAGATTAGAGTTGCTTATAGCTGCCTAATAAGAGATTCACTCCAGACAGGCTAGATACATAGTACCCTCTCTTAGCCAATGCTGAGTGTAATTGCTCTGTCAACCAAACAATGCCTATTCTTCCTGCTTGTCCTTGTTTCTCAGTGAATTCTGTTTCTTGATGCTATGATTATACATTTTTAAAATAAAAGATACCTTTTAGTAGTTGATAATTTTACTTTATTGTTTGATCCCTGACATAACTAGTAAAAAAAAAGTTGTGTTTACAATTGTTTTACAGAGGATTCTAATTCTTACTAACTTTAACTGACTGATTTTTATCAAAGAAAGTATATTTATAGAAGACATCAGTGAATTCTTTATAGCTCATATGATATTCTCTCACTTTTTAGACTGTGTTACCTAATAAAGATGAGCCTTTAAGCTGTACATTAATGGTTTCTATCAACCATGCTGAGCTTATTCACATAGACCAAAGCAACAGAATCATGTGCTGCCTTTTCTTTTCCTTCCATATTCCAAAGCACTGACAAAATTTTTCAGATATATTTCCACAGCAAATTGCAAGTCTACTGAATATATTCATTCTCTATTGTATAGCCAAGAGTTTTGGAAAATACAAATCAGACTGTATCATTCCTTTTCTTGACATCCTCCTTCATGGTTGCCCTTAAAATAAGATCCAAGAGTCACTTTGGTCCACAAGACCCTACTCATCTATCCCTTGCCTACCTTGCCTAACCCTCCCTTCCACTGACTAAGTGCCAGGTTCATAGAACTTCTTCTTTCATAAACATTCAAAATTCCTTCCTGTCTTAGGGTATTTGCACAGCTATACTCTGGAACATGCTGTCTCAAGTTGATAATAATAATGATAACATTGAAGTACTCCCCTAAATGCATTATATCAATTCACTATAACCAACACTCCAAAGTACTATTATTTTCATTATTGTTGAAGCTAGTAAGTGGTAGAGATGAGATTTAAATTCTATAATGTTAACTATAGTGTTATTCTGCCTGTCACATGTCATTGCCTTTCCCAGGTCTAAAAGGCTGACTCTGGTCATTCAATCTCAGTTCAATCAGTAGAGTCCCAGGGAGGCTTTCTACGAACTGCCAATCTAACATGGTCATCTAGTCCCTCCTCCATTCTCTACCTCAGCATTGACAAGTCCATTACCTTTTTAAAGTTTTCTTCATAGCTTTATGACTTTCTAAAATTTGTTTTTGCTATTTTTTAATTTATTCATTATTGTTTATTCTCCCTCATAAGAATGTAAACGTCTAGAGGCCAGGAATCATGTCTATTCCTAAAATTTACTCCTGTATTTGTATACCTTGAGCAATTCTAAGCACATAAAAAGAACCTAATTAGTATTTCCTGAGGGAATATCCAGCCAAGTCTTTTTTTTTAAAAGTCTCTAAAAGTATGTTATGCCTAGAAACATGGACTCCTATAGTTCAGCTCTTTAAGAAGGCTATAAAAAGTGGGTGTTAGGACCAGGGATATAGCTCAGCAGTGCAACACCTGCCTAGCAAATGTGAGGTCCTGAGTTCGATTCCCAGCATAAAAAAAAAAGTGGGTATCTAATACCTCCAATAAATACAAAAGAAAAGATGTTGAAACAGTAAGATTTGTGTCCACATGATATTCACAGATAAAGTAATTCTTTAAAATCTATCAAAAATATAAGGTCCCGGGGGGCACACTCTGGCTAGCCCCACGCTCCAGGGGCTCTGAACTCCTCACAGTCAGGCACAAGGTCCCAGTGGTGCCACACTCCAGGGGCACGCTCTGCCTAGCCACCTGGGTCCTGGAGATTCTGAACTCCACCCAGCCAGGCATAAGGCCCCAGTACCACAATCCAGGAGTGAGTCCCCCCTAGCTGCACAGAAGACCCGAGCTCTGTCCAGCCCAGTGTCCCAGCGCCATCCATTAGGGGAATGCCCAGCTAGCCTCACAGGATACAGAGGCACCAAGCCCAGCCTAGCCCAGAGCTCCAGAGCCACTCATCAGGGAACAGCCAATATAGCTGAAGGGTCTTAGAGAATTCGAGCTCTGCTCATCAGAGCACAAGGCCCCAGCTCCATAGTTCAGGGGTGAGGCCACGCAGCAGGTCCTGGAGGTTGTGAACCCTGCCCAGCCAGAAGCAAGGCCCTAGCACCATATGCTGGGGGTGTGCTCTGGCTAGCCCTGCACTCCAGATGTTCTGAACTCCTCACAGCCAAACACAAGGTCCTGGTGGTGCCATATTCTGGGGTGTGCTCTGCCTAGCCTCCTGGGTGCTGGAGGTTCTGAACTCCACCCAGCCAGGCATAAGGCCCCAGTACCACACCCTGGGGGGTGCATCTCTGCTAGCCACCTCGGTTGCAGAGGTTCTAGGCCCTGGCAACAAGCTCCAGGGGTGTGCCCTTGCTAGCTGCAGGGAAGATACAAGCTTTGCCCAGCCCAGCATCCCAGAGAAACCCAACAAAGTACATCAGGGGAACACACGGCCAGCCTCGCAGGCCACAGAGCACAAGATTCTGCTGCCATAGTTTGGGGGTGTTCCCCAGCTAGCCACAGGGATACTGGAAGATTGAAGCTCTACCCAGTGCAGCATTCCAGTTCAATCCATTGGGAGGCTACCTGGCTAGCCACACAGGTCCCAGAGGAAAATGACAAGACAAAAGAGCAAGATGCAGTCACAATCCTCCAGCCCACCAAGAACAAGCCCAAGAGACACTGAAATAGAAGACAATGGAAACCACACAACAGAACTTTCTGAAATGATAGCAACTGAAGTAAAGAAACAACTCCATGAAGCTATAGAGGAAATCAGATCAGAAATAATCTCACAAGTAAGAAATGAAATGACAAACATTATGAAAGAAATGCTGTGTGTATCTAAAGAAGATCAAGATTTAAAAAAAAAGAACATAAGGAAATGATGGAAACTTTGAATGAACAATATAAGACACAATTAGAATGTATGAAACAGATGCAAAGGGATATTCAGGAAATCAAGAATTCCACTGAAAGTTGGCAAGACTGCTTGAATGAAGCTGAAGACGGACTCTCAGACCTTGAAGACAGCGTGGAAGCTTACGATCATGAAAGAAAAAATCTCTTAAAGATAACAAGGAACTAGGAAAAAACAATTCAACAGTTGCAAGATGATGCCAAGAGAAACAATATAAGATTGATAGGTGTCAATGAAAAAGTAAGGGTCAATACGAATGACCTGCAAAGACTATTTGCAGAATAATAGCAGAAAATTTTCCAAACATGGGAAGAGAATCTGATATACAGATAAGTGAGGCACACAGTGCCCCAATTAACCACAACCAAAATAAGTCTTCACCCAGACATATAATAATTAGGATATCAGAAATTCAGCACAAGAACAAAATACTAAAAGCTGCCAGAGAGAGAAACAGATCACCTATGAGGGAAAGCCTATCAGAATTATAGCAGACTTCTCAACACAAACTTTCAAGTCAAGAAGAGCTTGGAGTGAAGTGTTTCAAGTCCTGAAAGAAAACAACTTTCAACCCAGAGCCATGTATCCTGCAAAACTATCTTTAAAAATTGATGGAGAAATAAGATACTTCCACAACAAAGAACAACAGAAGAAATTCATGGCCACCAAACCAACACTACAAAGAGTACTGAAAGACACTCTAGAAAGAGACAAAGATAACTACAATCCCAAGAACAACAGCAAAAGGAAAACTTTAAGCTGGGCAAACAAACAGAAAAAGTAGAAAACCAACAACAGAAAGATAACATGACAGTGAAAACTCAGTACATATCAGTTATATCAATCAATGTAAATGGTCTCAACTCACCAATAAAAAGAAACAGACTGGCAGAGTGGGTTAAGAGGCAAAATCCAACAATATGCTGTGTACAAGAAACACATTTAACTCCAAAGGAAATTCACAGACTAAAAATCAAAGGATGGAAAACAATACTCCATGCAACAGGAACCCAGAAAAGAGCAGGATTAGCTATTTTGTTTGCAGACAATGTGAACTTCAAACCAAGATTGATCAAAAGAGATAAAGAAGGTCACTACATACTTGTTAGGGGAAAACTTGAAGAGGAAGAGATTACAATCATAAATATATATGCACCAAATATGGGAGCACTCAACTATGTAAAACAAATCATAATAAATATGAAAAACCAAATAAACAATAATATAGTTATAATGGGGGACCTTAACACCCCATTGTCACAGAGAGACAGATCACCCAAACAAAAAATCAGCAAAGAAATAACAGAACTGAATCAAACTCGTGAACAAATGGACCTAGTAGATGTGAACCAAGTGTTCCACCCAACTACATCATTCTTCTCAGCTGCACATGGGTCATTCTCTAAAACAGATCATATACTAGCCCACAGAACATGCTTGCATAAATGCAAAGGAATTAAAATAATTCCATGCATATTATCAGACCATAGCACAATAATATTGGAAATTAATGACAAAAAAACCCACAAGAACCCCATAAACACATGGAAATTAAATAATACTCTCCTAAACAATCAATGGGTCACAGAAGAAATTAAAGAAGAAACTAAACAATATCTACAATTGAACAAAAATGCAAATACAAATTACCAGAACCTATGGGATACAATGAAAGCAGTTCTCAGAGGGAAATTTATAGCATTAAACTCCCACATCAGAAAAATGAAAAGAACACACATAAACAACCTAATGCTGCACCTCAAACTTCTAGAAAAAGAAGAGCAAGTCAAGCCCAAAGCCAAAAGAAGGGAGGAAATTATCAAGATGAGAGCAGAAATTAATGCAATTGAAACTAAGAAAACAATATAAAGAATTAATGAATCAAAGAGTTGGTTCTTTGAAAAAATAGATAAAACTGATAAACCCCTAGTCAACCTTATCAAAAAGAGGGAAGAAAAAACTCATATCCATACAATAAAAAATGAAAAGGGTGAAATCACTGCTGACCCTGTGGAAATACAGACGATTATTAATACCTACTTCGAAAACCTTTACTCCCTTAGGTTCAATAACACAGAAGAAATGGAAAGATTCCTAGAAACATATGAATTACCAAAGCTGAATCAAGAAGATGTAAAACTGCTGAATAACCCAATTTCAGCTAATGAAATTGAAAATGTAATTAGGACCCTACCAACAAAGAAAAGTTCAAGTCCTGATGGATTCACTGCTGAATTCTACAAGAAATTTAGGGAAGACAATGCCAACACTCCTCAAACTCTTCAATGAAATTAAAAGGGAAGCAAGTCTCCCTAACTCATTCCTGGAAGCAAGTATTACCCTCATACCAAAACCAGAGAAAGACCCAACCAAAAAAGAAAATTAGAGGCCAATCTCCCTCATGAACATAGATGCAAAAATCCTCAATAAAATACTGGCAAATAGAATAGAGTAAGTCATAAGGAAGATTATACACCATGATCAAGCAAGATTCAGCCCAGGAATGCAGGGATGGTTCAACATATGCAAATCAGTAAATTTAATACACCAGATCAACAGAGCCAAGGACAAGAATCACATGATCATCTCAATAGATGCAGAAAAAGCTTTCGACAAAATCCAACACCCATTCATGATAAAAACCCTACAGAAAATCAGAATAGATGGTCTCTACCCCAATCTGATAAAAGCCATATATCATAAATCAACAGCCAACATCTTACTAAATGAAGAAAAACTGAAAACTTTCAACCTAAAATCAGGAACACGACAAGGATGTCCATTATCACCACTCCTATTCAACATAGTTCTGGAAACATTAGCCAGAGCAATTAGACAAGAGAAAGAAATGAAAGGAATAAGGATAGGAAAGGAAAAGTTGAATTATCATTATTTGCAGATGATATGATACTCTACATAGAATACCCCCAAAAATCCATTGAAAGACTTCTAGATGTAATAACCAAATTCAGTAATGGTGCTGGATACAAGGTCAATACTTAAAAATCAATAGCATTCCTGTACACAAACAATAAACTCACTGAGAGAGAAATAAGGGAAACCACACCCTTCACTATAACATCCAAAAAAAATGAAATACTTAGGAAACAAAGGAAGTAAAAGAATCTATATAGTGAAAATTACATTACTCTGCAAAAGGAAATTGAAGCAGATTTCAGAAAATGGAAAGATATTCCCTGTTCATGGATAGGAAGAACAAACATTATGAAAATGGCCATTCTCTCAAATTTGTTAAACAGATTTAATGCAATCCCAATCAAAATACCACTTGCATACCTCACAGAGCTAGAAAAATCATCCCTAAAATTCATCTGGAACCCGAAGAGACCTAGAATAGCAAAGGCAATTCTGGGCAACAAAGGGAAGGCAGGAGGCATCACAATCCCTAACTTGAAACTATATTACAAAGCTACTGTGATAAAATCAGCATGGTACTGGAATCAAAACAGACCTGAAGATCAATGGAATAGATTAGAAGATACAGCCACAACTACAAACACACTCAGCCACCTCATCTTTGACAAAGGAGCCAAACATGTACATTGGAAGAAAGATAGCCTCTTTAATAAGTGGTGCTGGAAAAACTGGCTTTCTATATGCTGTAAACTAAAACTAGATCCATGTCTATCACCATGCACTCAACTAAAATCAAAATGGATCAAAGATTTGAATATTAAAACTGAGACCCTAAATCTGCTGGAAGACAAAGTAGGTAAAAATCTTTACAACATAAGAGTAGGCAGAGTTCATGAACAAAAATCAAACTGCACAGGAAGTACTTCCCAGAATCAACAATCGGGATCTTGTCTTATTAAAAAGTTTTTGCATGTCAAAGAAAATCTCCAAAAGAATGAAAAGAAAGCCCACGAATTGGGAAAATAGCTTAGCCAACTGTCCCTCAGATAAAGGACTTCTATCTAAAACATAAAAAATTTAACAAAATCAGGCCCCTAAAATTCAAGGACCCAATCCAAAAATGGGCATCTGAGATGAATACACACTTCTCAGAGGAAGAAATACAAATGGCAAATAAATATATGATAAAATGTTCAACATCAATGGTCCTTCGAGAAATGCAAATTTAAACAACACTGAGATTCCATCTCACCCCAGAAAGAATGACAAAGATCAAGAAATCAACCAATAACAAATGCTGGAGGGGCTGTGGGGGAAAAGGAATTCTTCTCCACTGTTGGTGGGAGTGTAGGCTGGTGCAACCATTGCATAAATCAGTGTGGAGATTCCTCAAGAAGCTAGGATTCTCCATTTGACCCAGCTATCCCACTTCTGGGCATTTTCCTAGAAGAACTGAAAACATCATACCACAGTGATATACATGCACCCATATTTATAGCAACCCAATTCGCAATAGCCAAATCTTGGAAGCAAACCAAGTGCCCATCAATCAAGGAATGGATAAAAAAAGATGTGGTATTTTTATACAATGGAGTACTACTCAGTTATCAAGAAAGATTACATCAAGACTTTTATAAGTAAATGGACACAACTCGAGACGATACTCATAAGTGAAATAAATCAAACTCACATGTGTAAATACCGTATTGTCTCCCTAGTGTAAGAAACTGAAAAAGTATATATGATCCAAAATCTACGATAAATACTGTGTAAGGGTAAGAAACTGCTCAAAGAGGAAAAGTAATTGGGATAGGGGAAAGGAGGAAAGAAGGAAGGGAAATGGAAAAAGACAAAAATTTGTATACATGTAAGCATAAGATAGCTAAAATGACTATAATACTAAATATATTAGTTACTGAAAAAGAACAGTTAATACTCATGACTAGATCAATTTTGCATGTCTATATCTGTTAATCTAAACAACCCTTTTGAAGGTAACGATATGCAATATTACAACCATTGTCAAATTCCTATCATCTTGCTTGTATTGAATTTGTTGTTGTTGTTTGTCTCTTTTGCTTTTTGTTTTTCTTTTTCTGTCTTTTTTTCTCTTAAATAAAAAAAATAAAAAATATAAGGTCTTTCTTTAGTATATTAACATTTGACTAACACATCTTATTAATACCCACCACACACTTGTAGTGTATGCCTGTATAACAGTTATCACTCATCATTACTTTAGCTGCTTTTATCAGTTTATCTCTTTCAAGAGAGAGCCACCACTCCTGTAATCCAGCACTTGGGAGGCTGAGGCAGGAGAATCGTTTGCAAGTTCAAGACCAGCGTGGGCTACAAAGTGAGTCCAAGGCCAGCCTGAACTGCATAGTGAGATCCTGTCTCAAAAAGACAAAAAAAAAAAAAAAAAAGAGAGAGAGAGAGAGAACCACCAGAATAAGACTTCAAGTGCTGAAGCACCACAACTTTCTGCAATGCCCAAGACTCTGTTGGCCTCTAAACTAGGAAAGCAGATTTTCTCAACTGTTGTTCCATAATAGACTTTGCAAAAGTGCTGCTGGTGAAGGAGTAAAAGGAATCAAGATGGGTTATGTGCATGTACCAATTTCCCACAATGAATGTAATTATGTACTGCAAATGTACTAATAAAAATAAAAATTTGAAAAACAAAAAGGAGCACTGCAAATTTTAATCCTAGCACCAACTATGTTTTTGCTTCAGGTAAATATAAACATTGCTATTGTTTGTACAATTTTGTTTAGGGAAGGATATACTTCCAGAGATATGACTCAAATGTTTGGCACAATATCAGATACATGCCAAAGACTACGTTTATATGAGAATGTTGCTTTGTGACTACATACAAGAATGTGATCAGGGACTGAACAGACATATCAGTGACTTAATGCTAAACAGCAACCATAAAACAGTGTAACCATGGGTGCTTTTAGGCACCATAAACATTGATCATATCATAATAGACTTATATTGTAAATATTGCTGAATATATTGTCCTTTTGAGCTTTTTAATATTCTCAAACATGCTGCCAAATTTTTTGGTCATCACAAGCATGCCATAAACACCAGTGAGTTTGGGCTCCGTACTGCAGAAAACAATCTAAAACATTCAAAATATTTTTCTCAGATCATAAATGATAGTTCACAACTTACCATTTAATAAGCTTTTGTATTCTCTAACCTCATTATTATATATGCCAGTATCAAGACTCATTTAATACTTTTCTTCTTACTCTATAAGATTTTTCTGTAGTTAAGCCTAAGTTGCTCAGTATTTCACTACCCCCAAAATCACTTTCAAAGTAGGAGATTTTCCTGCATACAAAAACATAATAGATACCAAGAAAACAGCCAACTTATCAGGAAATTTTAGTTTAAGAAATTTGCCCTCAAGTCCTCAGGAAAAGGGCATTTTGAAACTAAACATAAGACAAAGATATAGAAAGGCAAAATTAGTTTTGGCATTGAGGGTTTGCTACCCACCTGTATACTGGTGATTTCTCCCTGCTTTCCTGCACAGCTATTAATAGTCTTGCAAAGAGAATATTAAGGACTAAAAACAGTTTAGTCTTAAACAACACCATTTGAAATAAATCCATTGACTTAGAGAAGGAAGACTGAAAGGAAAAATGAAAGACAGCTAGAAGGAAAACAATGAGAACAAAGAACTTTTCAAACTCTGTACCATAGCCACAGAAGCCATTCAAAGTGGCACAAGTAAACTATTAGGTGTCCAGGACTATAATACTAACTTTGGAACATAGAAAACAAGAGAAGACCTTTGTCCTCAAGAATTCACAAACTACTTGGGGAAATAAAGTAATCTATGTGCATTACTTGGAAGTGTTAAGTTGTGGAGGGTCTGCTAGAAAAGGAATTAAAAGAAGAGACAATTTTAGTGTAGACAGACTAGCTAAAGAGATGTTGTTGCTTTAAGAATTGAATATAAGTTGCCCTTGGAGATGAGTAGGATTCACTATACAGGGAAAAAATCTACAGAGGGAGGGGAAGAGAGTGAGAGAAGGGAAGGAAGAAGAGGAGAGCACAGGGGAGGGGAGAAATAAAACTCTGTAAAGTCAAAGTGGGCATCATTGTCCTCTCCTGTGATCCTAGATACTTGAGAGACTGAAATAGGAAGATCTCAAGTTTGAGGACAGCCTAGACAGCAAGAGTAAGCTTACTCTGAGACAGTAAGAACCTGTCTCAAAATAAAAAGTAGGGGAGAGGTAGCTCAATAGTAGAATGCATGCCTAGCATGTGTGAATCTCCATGTCCAATCTCTAGTACTACCAAAAGAGAAAAAAGGCCAAAAGGGGAAATCATTTTAAAAGTTTAGAATTATGCCTTACCTCATTTATTTTTCAAAAAGATCATAAACAGAAAGAATTCAGAATCAGTTACAATCAATAATAAAATGTATATATAATACATTTATACCTTAGGCGTCTTAACATTAACACACTGGGTAAATAGGCTTAGTTCTGCTCAATACTTTTTTTCTAATACCCCTTAGGTAGTTTTTCAAAATTTCAAAAGAAAGAGTTGGTCACATTAATAGCCAAATATAATGAAAGAACACATTGTGAGTTACTTTGTTCATAAGGTAGTAACATAATCTATAGCATCAATTTAGGCAAAATACTTAGACATTATATATATATATATATATATATATATATATATATATATATATATCACCCACCTATATGTGTATCTTCTTACCTCAGGTTCCTTAGGATTTGTATAAAGCTGTTTAAGGGAAAAATAAATAACATTCAATTTCTGAAATTCACTAGGTTACTCCTCATGATGTGTATTTTCCATACAAAGAATTTAATTTGAGCTCTACTGCATATTTTGCTGACATATGCTTTAAGTTAGAGATAGGATAAGCTCTTACTTTGTGAACATGGAATTTTTAGAACATTCTATGAGCTCTGTATATAAGCAAATTATAAGAAATATAAATATGTATAATTATGGTGACTGAGTTACAAATAAATTGTAAATAAATTGTTAAGCTTTAATTTTTTAAATAAATAATGTTAGCTTTTTTCAGCACAGTTCAGAGATAGAGAAAGATATAAAGAGGTCTTTATTGCTGGCACAGGAGGGCTACAGAAGAGTGCAAGATCCCTCAAAAAGGGGAGTTGGGGAAGGTTTTTAGGGAGTTGGGTGGGGGGGTGGGGCGCTTGGGTGATTGTGAAGTCTTAAGATTGGAGAGGGCTCAGCACATGCTCAAAAAGGGAGCTGGAGGGGTTTTTTTCTGGAACTAGAACAATACAGAAGTTACTTTTGGAGAGATAAACTGTTTCTCCCAGCCAGTGTCCAGTTGGGCAGATGTCATGTTAGAGATAGCTAAGCCCCAGGCTGGCAGAATCTATCGAATAATATATCTAAGAACCTCAGTATCTTTTAATTTTCTTCTAGTCTTAACTATATGTACCATGTTATATGTAGTTGCATGCAAAACTTCCCAAAAAAACACAAACTAAAAAAAAAAAAAACAATTTCGTGTCTGTAAAGTGACTAAAGAAAGATAAAATACTGAAATCCTGAGAGCCAACAAATGAAGCTGGGTCTAGTGACACAGGCCTATATAATTCCAATACTCTGAAAAGCTGAGGTAGGAGGATTAAAACTTCAAGTTTAGCCTGAGTAATTTAGCAGTTTAGTGAGATTCTATCTCAAAATTAAAAAAAAAAAATTAAAAATGGGCTGAGAATGTAGCTCAGCACAAAGGCCTTAGGTTCCATATCACAAAAAATAAATAATATTAAAATTAATAAAATAAAATACAGACTTTTTTGAATATTGAGGGAAGCATTTTACCACTGAGCTATATCCCTAGCTCTATATTTTTTTAAAAAAACCTCCAAATACCATAAGACAGATAAAGGGAGGAAGGGAGAGAATACTGTTTAAATATTTCACTTGCCAAAAGTCAATGCAGTTGAGACAGAAGCTTAGTCTTGCAGTGTATACTTACTATAAGAACAGCCATGTGTAGCTTTGAGAGAAAAGAAAACTATTGTTACTATATGTTCCCACTTATATTATTGTTATTTCCAATAGAAGCTAATTAAAGTATTACTTCAGAGAGGTTCCAAAGAATTGAGTAGAAAAAATATTATTTAGGATGTCAAAAGAGGGATACTAATTACTTATTTATTTATTTATTCATTCATTTATTCAGATAATGCCTATTATAGTGGGACTCTGCTGGTGAGGAAAAATATATAAAGCTAAAGGTAACTATTCCTACTCTCAACAAGTTATATTCTAATTTTGGAAACAAAAGATATACAGAATAATTCATTATTGGTAGAAATAAAATATACCACAAGTATATCCAAAAAGTATTCCTTCTGAAACTAATTCACTAAAGTAAAAATCTAAATCTATAACACCCTCTCCTCTACATATACACTACTATAAAGGTATTCTCTCTGATTAAAAAAGTAATATAATATATAGACATAGAAATATAATTAAACCTGTGATAAATTTTTCAAAAACCTAGAATACAAATCAAAAAATTTCAGGTGTATAATTTCACAACAAAGGACTAAAACTTTAGTGACACCATGTGGCTATGTTGGTTATTGCACATAATTGATTTTAAAACCACACAATGAAATCCTGAAAAAAAAAAAAGACAAGGACCCAGATCTCAGGAAATAGGCAGACTAACAGGGAAGACCAACAAAACCAAAAATAGCACAAATAACTACATCATTAAAGTAATGTTAATGGATATGTAGAGGCAGATGGGTGCTAACACCAAATAGAAGAGCAATATAGGTTGGGAAAGGGGAGTGGCGAAGAAGGCCTCCTTGAGCTGGGACCCTAAGGATAAACTGAGGTTAGTTATGCAAGATATATGGGGGTAAGGAAAAATTTTTCCAGGCAAAAGGAACAATATGTGCAGAGGTTAAAGGAATTTTGGTATGTTCTAGAAGCTATGTGGCTTGAACATGGGAATGAGAATAATGCCTTGGAAGCCAGATAAGGATTGTGCAGGCCTAGTAGATTATATGAAGTACTCCAAACTTTATTTTTAAAGCCCCGGAATTTTTTAGGCAAAAGAATGTTGTGATCACACTGAAGTTTCTGAAAGAATGAAGTGGGGACAGTGCATTTAGAGTGATGAAGGATTGAGAGTGGAAATGAGATGTTAGGTAACTATAATAACATAGTGTATTAAATGTAATAATTATCTAAAAACTATATTACATACTTAAAGAATTCAAGGATAATATAAAGTACAAGAAAATAATATAAAAATCAACCAAAATTTCATAACTAGAAATAATCTTCAACAGAACATCTTTCAAGATCTCTAAGTGCTCAAACTTGACTTTATTGAAACTACTTTTAAAATATTATTTCTAAGATATAAATCTGTATATATGTATATGTAAGATAACTAAAACAAACACACTGCTGAATGTATTCATTATTGAGAAAGAAAAATTAATACTCATATGATTAGATCAATTTTATATGTCTATATCTGGTAATGTAAACAACCATTTTAAAGATAACGATATGCAATATTGCAACCATTTTCAAGTTTCCATCGTCCTGTTTTGTAAACTTGCAATGCTACTATTGTACATTTACACTAGTCATTTGTTTGTCTCTTTTGCTTTTTGTCTGTTATATGTGTCTTTTTTCTCTTAAATAAATAAAAAAATAAAAATAAAAATAAATAAAATATTATTTCTTACTAGCAATAAGATAACCTGAGAAAAGTTATAAAATGCTAACAACTCAAAGAGTCTAATTCACATATCTAAGGTTTTGTCTTTTGATCTTCCCCAAATAGTTATTTTGAATCAGTCACACAGGTGGTCATTTAGTATAAAATAAGTTCTTAAAACTAGTTAAGACACTCTTTGTTACACTGCTCTTCTGTACATGTGATACTGTTACATGTATTTATTCAAGAAGTTACTTTTTCTGTTAGACTGTGACTTTCTTAAGAGAATCACACGTTTAGGCTCATTTTTATCTCATCCAATGACTAGGTACAACGTCTGACCTTAACCCAGCAGTAACAGCATCATTTGAAATTTGTTTGAAATACAAATCCTCATAACAGAAATTTAAGGATGAAGTTTAGCAATCTGTTTTGACAAATCCTCCAGGTAATTCAGATACAAGCTAAAGTTTGAGAACCACCAGTTTTTAATTATTAACTCATTTAATTCTCGAATAATTCTAAAAGGTAGGTTCTGTTATTAATCCCCATTTTATATGTAGAGAAATTAAGGTACTCAGAGCTAGATTACTTGCCCAAAATTACACAGGCACTAAGTGACAGAACTAGGATTCACCTCAGGCTGTCTGTGTGACTAAAACTGAGCTCTTAGCTACACTGCACTGTCCCTCACTGATCAACACCCAGGAAATGTTACTAAACGAATGGCTGAAGGAGAATGAATGAGTATTGTTTGGTATGCCAGTGATGACCTGCTCCCTTTCTCAACCAGTCTAAATACTCAGGTCCTTTAAAGCTCAAAACAATTTTCTCTCAAAAGTTTCCTTCATGTCCATAATTATAATCCCTCATTTTCCATATTTCCTATTATACATGATTAGTATTTTTCTCTTGACATATATTCCTTCTAATGAGAGTTATGGTTACTTATATTTGTGATGGGGATAATAGTAAGAATATATCTGGTACTTTTACATAAAAATATCAACTGATATGAAAAAAATCAGTAAAACTCAATATGGCACAGGTAATGGCTGCTCAGAAATTATCCAGCTTAAACCTGGAACTGCGTTCCTGGAAACAGCCCATGAACTAGATTATTAACCTTCAGTTGTTGGGCTTTGGATACATCTAGGGATATCTCAAAAGAGACCTTGATGGTGTAAGGGGGAGGATACTGGTGGGGTTTCACACAGGACCTCAAAAACATCTGCTATTTACCATTAGTACAGAAGCAGTGCCAGTGTTTTACCAACAAGAGTTAGGCCAATGTATAAGCACTGATCATCAGCCCTGCTTAGGGGTATTTATCTTCTACCACGGTCTGTAAGTTTTTTCCCTCATCTGATTTATCTTTGTATTCCTTGATTGCTTAGGTCAGTACTGAATAAATCATAACTGTTCTGCTTACTGTCCTGTGACGAGATGAAATGTATGAATGCACTAAATAATACAATGTAAGGCATACTCACCTCAAGATTTCTTAAAGAAATAGGAATTGAAAAGTAGAAAAGAAGACAGTGAAAATGGGGAAAAACAGTGATAAAAAATTTGTTTATACACATTTTGTCTCTTCAACTATGACTAGAGCCTCGTAAACTCTTCATAGCTGCTTGGGAAGTGTGAAAGATCAGATGCACTTCAGATTTAAACTGAGTTTTTAAAAAATTCAAAATATAATACTAGCCATTTTGAGAGAACAGGTTATACACATGAACCAAACATAAGTTACCAAAATGACTAAGGTAGAATAAAAATTACTCAAGTCTTATTTCCTTTCATGTCTTCAAACTGCATTGCTACTATTTCGAACATGTTCAATGTGCTAAATGTCATATTTTTGTCTTCCCTATTCCATATCTTGTGGATCTCTTCCAGTGACTTCAGCGGAAATTCTGTGGTCACACGGATACGAGTATGTAAAAGAGAAAACTGAGGGTTTCATTTCTAATTAATGTAAAGAGGTTATCAATGGAACAATGACATAAAATAAAGGGAAATTGGCTTATGAATGTAAATGCAGGCACTAGTACACCATTAAACACAAAAAGAATCTAAACGTTTTTAAGGGATAAAAGATGATCCTGGTATAAATTTGAAAAAAATTCTTACGTATTTCTTTTCCAAAGCATGAAAACAACCTTGAATCCTGTCAAAAAAATAAATGCTTAATGTCAATTTGGACCACATGCAAAGCTAAAAAAATTCCAGTACACAATTAGCTTATACTTTTGGCTTTAAAGCATATTAAATTGATACCTTTTAACCTTTCCATTTATCATTATTAATAAACTCTCAATATTTTTAACACATGTATAGAACTTTATAAATAATAAGCAAATTTCAGGGAGGGAACCATTTTGTCTTCTTTTTCTCCTATAATGTTTAGTATACTGACAAACATATAACAAGTAACGAAATTTTGATTTTTTTTAAATAGTGGGGATTGAATCTAGGGCTTTGTATATGCTAGGCAAATACTGTACTACTGAGCTACCCCAGCCCACCCCACCTCTCTCTCATTTATTTTTGAAAGGATCATAATAAATTGCGTAGGGGCCAGGAATTTAGCTCAGTGGTTCAAGTGCTTGCCTGGTAAGTGTGAGGTCCTGAGTTCGATCCCCGGTACTAAATAAATAAATAAATAAATAGCCTAGGTTGGCCTTAAACTTGTGGTCTTCCTGCCTCAACTTTCTGAGTAGCAGGAATTACAAGCATCCACATCATGCTCTGCTTGACTTTTTTACTTTATATCAGTCCATTTTCTTTTGAAATCAAAACTAAATCAATATCTTAGAATAATATTAAATAATTGCTACAAATTTCAAGAAAATTGTAAAAAGGGAGTATGGTACTAAGGAAATGATCTTTCCAAATAAAAGTTTTATGAGTAATTTCAGCCATGATAAAAATGTTCAACTTTTGTGGAATTTCAGTTACTTACCATTTGATAATATGCAGTGACCCAGGACATTTTTTGTCTTCTCGGAGGATTTTTAAACTGAGATCTACAAAAATAGAAACAGTCTATTTTCATCTACAAAATACTGCTAAGCAGGATATTTCTTTTAGCTATTTTATTTACATAACTTTCTTAGTTTTATGGCTTTTGGGGGGGTACCGGGAATTGAACTCATGACCTTGCATTTGCCAGGCAGGTGCTCATGCTACTAAGTTTCATCCCCAGCCCCAGTTTTATGGCTTATAAGAACATTTGTAGTATCTACCTATTTTGAAAATAATTCCTGGGTGGGGGATATAGCTCAGTGGTACAGCGCATGCCTGGTAAGTGCAAGGCCCTAAGTTTGATTCCCGTACAGGGGCGTGAGAGGTTGGGGGTAGGATGGAGGTGGAATCCTATGCTGATAATCATCTTAGTCATGAGCTAGGATAGAGAATAGACAAAGATACGTAGAAAGGAGACAAGAAAACTAGTTTTAAGTCATGTCAAAGTTATCCAAGGTTAGGGCTGGGGAGTTTGGCTCAGCCGCTTAAGTGCCTGCCCTGGCAAGCGCAAGGTTGTGAGTTCAATCCCCAGTGCTGCAAAAAAAAAAAAAAAAAAAAAAAAAAAAAAAAAAAAAAAAAAAAAAAAAAAAAAAAAAAAAAAAAAGGGCAAGGGATGTAGCTCAGTGAAAAGGCCCTAGGTTCAATCCTCAGTACCACCAAAAAAAGTTATCCAAGGTTATCTATACCTTTACCCACTATGTTTGTTTCTTCCAGGCACATCACACCCAAATCCCTTAAAGATACTACAAGTCCATAAATTAACCTAGTTGATAAAGAAAAGGGCAATAACTTGACCTAATGATAAAAGAAATGAATGCAAATGACTCAAAGAATGTTTTTAGGTAAAACATTTTAGATCATTCATCTTAATAATGGGTACTGCCAAGACCACGTATATATCCCCAACCCTAGAAAAGGTGTTTTATTTTTGAGCACCTGTACTCTATTTTGTCTCTTAGTGTATACCTCAATTCTGCTTAATGAATCCGCCAATGCCTCTTACTGACATGTCCTGAGATTACTTTTTTGCAACAAGAATATGTCTGGGTGAGTTGAGGTTCCCATCTTCCCTTTGAGGAGCCTCCTTGGACTCTGTCCAGTAACAACTCCAATTTTAAAAAGTTTATCAGTCTACTCTGTGTACAGTGTTGCACAATTGAGTTCCATGAAAAATCAATTTGTGTTACTTTGCTTCTTTTCACTTCCAAGCAATCATAAAGTAGCAGAGAGGCTCCACTGACCAATTTATTTTTTTTTACTTTAAAGAAAAAAATAAGAAACAGAATTTCAAAACAGACTAGTAGGAGAGTAACAATAATTAATACATTGCACTTTTTTATTTTAAAGAGAACATCGTATATTGTTATATTCATAATAATTGTTCAGAGTACAAGGCATAGGCATGAAATATTGTCCAAACAATATTAGCACAAACCTTTCTTTCCATGAGCGAAAAGATACTAGCTGTATAATTACCTTAACTATCTTGTGTGTATATATGTAAGTATATATATATATATATATATATATATATATGTATATGTGTGTGTGTGTGTTTTCCTTTTCCTTTCCTTCCTTTCCCCTTCTCCCATCACTGTTTTTCTTTTCTTTTGAGCAGTTTCTTCCCTATTCCTGATGTCATTGTACATTTGGATCTTTAGTTATTCAGTTTCTCATGTTAGTGAGACAATACGATGTTTACACATGTGGTTCTGATTTATTTCATTTATGAGTATGGTCTCAAGTTGCATCTATTTACCTATAAACATTTCAAGTTTATCCATCTTTATGGCTCAATAGTATTCCATTATATAAAATAAAATCACATATTTTTTATCCATTCCTTGGTTGATGGGCATTTGGATTGTTTCTAACATTTAGCTAATACAAATTGAACTGCTATAAGCGTAGGTGCATATATATCACTGTGGTATGATGTTTTTAATTTTTTTTTTTTTCTGCATCAGGGATCGAACTCACAGCCTCATGCCTGCCAGACAGGTGCTTAAGCCACTGAGCCAAACTCCCAGCCCTAGTTTTTTGAGGCAGGGTCGCACTATATAGCTCAGGCCGGCCTTGCGCTCACGTTCTAGCCCAAGCGGGCCTTGAACTCATAACGCTCCACCTACTTCAGCCTCCCGAGTGCTGGGATTAAAGGCGTGCGCCACCACACCCGGCTTGATGTTTTTAATTCTTTTGGGAGGATACCCAGCAGGGTAATAGCTGGGTCAAATGGGACCTTTAATCCTAGTTTTTTGAGGAATCTCCATACTGATTTCCACAATGGTTGCAGCAGTCTACACTTTCACCAACACTGGAGAAGAGTTTCTTTATCTCCCACAACCCTACAAGCATTTGTTATTGGTTGATTTCTTGATGATAGTCATTCTTTCTGAAGTGAGATGAAATCTCAGTGTTGTTTTAATTTGCATCCCTCGAATGACCAATGATGTTGAACATTTTTTCATGCATTTATTTGCCATTTGTATTTCTTCATCTGAGAAGTGTGACTCATCTCAAATGCCCATTTTTGGACTGGGTCTTTGAATTTTGGGGGTCTGATGTTTTTCAATTCTTTATATGTTCTAGATATAAGTCCTTTGTCTGAGGGACAACTGGCTATAATTTTTTCCCACTCTGTGGGCTGTCTTCTCACTCTGTTGGTGATTTCTTTTGTTTTCATTAACCAATTTAAAACTTATACTTCAGAGCCTGGGATGTAGCTCAGCAGCACAAGAACCTGCCTGGCAAGTGCAAGGTTGTGAGTTCAATCCCTGGTACCAAAGGAAAAAAAAAAAGGGAATTCTGCTTCACCACTTTTAAAACTTATACTTCAAACTTACTTCTCTGTTATTTCTTTCACTCCCTCCCAATAGAGGGGAAACAGAAAAGAAAAAAAAATTTGTATCATTTATTCTCAAATATTTATTTCATTTCCAACTGAAATCCAACTACTTGTCTATATTTAGAGAACAAAAGCAAAATCATATTAAAAGAGTTTTGGAGCCAGGCCTGGTAACACATGCCTATAATTCCAGCACTCAGTAATCTTGGGCAAAAGAATCATGAATTTGAGGTCAGCCCGGGCTTCATAGCAAACTCAAGGCAAGCCTGAACTATATAGCGAGACCCTATCTTAAAAAGAGAGAGAGAGCAAAAGAGAGAGAGAGAGAGAGAAGCAAATTAAAAATAAATGTTTTGGTTTA